>JAHHFK020005511.1:0-288165 GCA_024533555.2 Aedes koreicus | reverse complement strand
GAAGATGGAGCTGCTGCACGGCATGCTTTAGAGTAAAATCGTAATTGGCCCCTACTACAGGTTCCCCCGGGGTCATTCCGGCGGTCCAGGGAGTGGCCAATGTAGCCAATAGCCTTCTCAAGTGTATAAAAATCATACTTATGAAAAATCATGAAGATAGAGCTGCTGCACGGCATGCTTTCGAGTAAAATCGTAATTGGCCCCTACTACAGGTTCCCCCGGGGTCGTTCCGGCGGTCCAGGGAGTGGCCAATGTAGCCAATAGCCTTCTCAAGTGTATAAAAATCATACTTATGAAAAATCATGAAGATAGAGCTGCTGCACGGCATGCTTTAGAGTAAAATCGTAATTGGCCCCTACTACAGGTTCCCCCGGGATCGTTCCGGCGTTCCAGGGAGTGGCCAATGTAGCCAATAGCCTTCTCAAGTGTATAAAAATCATACTTATGAAAAATCATGAAGATAGAGCTGCTGCACGGCATGCTTTCGAGTAAAATCGTAATTGGCCCCTACTACAGGTTCCCCCGGGGTCGTTCCGGTGGTTCCGGGAGGGGCCAATATTGCCAAAGTTCCACTTTTCGTTTATAATAAGCTTTGTGGTAAAAAACAAGAAAAAAAGCTGAGACATAGCATGTTTTGAGTAAAATAAAGAACTGACCGCATCCAGGACCCTTCATCAGAACCTGTTTCACGGAAATGGGCATATCTCGGTCAATTTAAGGCCGATTCCTGTGATAGACCTTTCATTCGCTTGGGAAATGTTTTGGTTTTTCGTGTGTTTACTGAAAAAAAAAGTTTAACAACGTCATCTTGAACGAAAATTCATCGCAAAGTCAACATGTTAAATAGCCTCTCCGGAAACCCGGAACAACTCCGGTATCCGGTGACCATGGCCAATTTTGTTACCAAGACATAAAATGACATTGAATTCCCCGTCGAATGCTTCTTGGACAATTGAAATCGGATAATATTTCATGAAGTTAGAGCACTGCAAAGTTGATTAAAGATTTGCCTGTCCCGATCATTTTGTCTATCCCCTGTATAGATAGATCGCAGATTTTTCGCAAACTTTTTTCCAAGGTTTGACCAAATAATTTTTACTGCCAATAGTACCTCGTTACTGTTACTGTTTGTCTGAAAGTTTGACAACATTTCGAAAATGCTATTAATTTCACAGAAATTCCACCAACTTATTAAAAGTTTGACAAATCGATCATAAATATTCCGAAGTTCATAGTAATTCAGAATATTATTTTCAAAGAATTGGTTTAGTTTCTAGAAGCTTATATAACAAACCAACAGAAACATTCGTTATTCAAGAATGAAACGAAAGGGCATTTCGCTAGCACCGGGAGCAACTTGAGCTAATTATCAGCATCCGAGGTGAGCCCAAACACGGCCACTATTCGGCACATGAATATAACTCAGCAAGCCTTAATGCTTTTCCGGAACGAAAAACACCGGAACAATATCTGCAACAAAATAAATCTGCAACTGCATTCCAAGTTTTGCTGGTTTGCGCGAGGGTTCGCGTTAGTAAACAACACGGTATATTATAAACTTGAGTTTTGGTTTTGGAAAAGCTAAGGTTTTACACATTTATTGGCATTATCAAGTAGCGTGCAGTGTTTTGGAACGGTATTTTTCTTGTTCAAAATAGCTGCAAGAATAGATCAAAACATATACCAGTTTGAAAATGATGCAAAATAGATCCGGTATAAAACAAAATTTACAACACCGATGCAGCGATGTTTTTGCGTTTGGTCTAAAAACATAAGTCCAAACCACGATTTGGACCGTCGTTGAAGATGCCCTTAGCGAACTATGCATATTTCACTTATATTGTTGTGACAACTGGGCCAGACCTTGTATAGACGTCAGTGATACCAACCGGCCATCGATGTGTAGTGGTATTCGTGTAACTTTTATGACTGTACTGCCAATGTTTTTTATGTCGCGATGTCGAACGAACCACGTACACGCTAAGATCAGTTTACCCAAATATGGGTGAAGAATACCCATAATCGCAAAAAGTGCGCATACCTAATTATGGATACATTACTACTTACCCATATTTGAGTATTTTTTCCCATACAAATTTACTCAAATATGGGTAAAGTAAACTTTACCCATACATGAGTATGTGCACTTTTTTTGTGATTATGGGTAAACTGAGCTTAGCGTGTATGTGAGTCATTCGGCGTCATTGCAAATGCTCATGTTTTTCCGTCCGGGTTGTAGGGAAAGGGCGCTGTTACTTGACAACTAGAGAAAAATCAGAAAAAGAAACACAGAAAAAAATAATGAACTACCTAAATTACCTGAAAAAGCGTTTCTTACTGTCCTGCATTATTTTGTGAATGTTAATATTTTTCTCCGTTAAGGTGACTGACGGAAAAGTCTCGTTATCTTAACTATGTTTTATTACACTTTAGTGCTGTTTGGAACGGAAGTCCAATTACCAGTATTTTTTGCATTGATTTTTGGTTGATTCCCTCATGGATCCCAACTCGGTAATGTCCTTATTCTAATATAACATTTACAGAGTATGCTGATGGATACCGTGCGGATCGACTTAGATATTGTTAATCTATTCGACTGCACAGAAGAAAGCCAACGAAACTGGTTTGAAGAACATCAACCTTACAAAAATAACCATGTTATCATAGTCGGCATTACCAGCAGATGGAGAAAAGCTGCATATATTTTGCAGTTGTATTCGAGGGTCAAACCCTTCCGATCCACCGATGGAAGTGAAAATGATGACCTCCAGGGTACTGAAGAACTGGGCAATGCATTGCGCATATCTTGCAGGCAATTTCAGGAGCAAACAACAGTTTACTTGCTTGCTGTATTTTCACAAGTAAATTCGATTAATAATGTTTTACCCCACTTGGAATTATTGCGAAGACACGCGGCCTTCTGGCTGTAGTCTTCCGAAGGTACTCATTGAGATCGATTGGTCCTGCTACAACAAGCCATCACGTAGGCTATATTCTCGGTGCAACCGGCTGAAGATAGTCTTGCAGACATAGGTAATCCTCGCACTGATGGTGGGTTCTTTCCACATTACATCACATCACATCATTTGGAATTATTGTACCTGTAGATTTTATAATTGAATATTATTTAAGCCAAAAGGATATCAAAATCCTTTTCAGCATTGATATGAAACAACAATTGGGAAAGATTGCTAAAAATCAGGCTGAGAATTTGTACGTACCAAGCCCATCATCCAAGTTGTGTGACCAACGTGAATCGACTTATCGGTGCAATTCACTGACGTATAAAATAAATGATAAATTAATGTACTTATTCTGAACAAGTAACTTGTTATTCTTAGAATTATTTATTATTTCTGTAATGGTTTTGCTCTTTTACAGAACTTTCAAACTCAGCATTAGCCAGATCATTTTATGGAAGAAAGATATTAAAAAGTAACAGCAACTTGCTGACAGGAAGGCATGACGATCATGATACAAGTAGAATGATCTTGAAAAACAGACAACGATGACGCGTATGCTGCCGCATTAGAACCCGTGTGGTAGTCCACCGGCTGAAATCATGCCAGATTACAGGTAGAAGGTTACATCTCGAACCGCTTTTTCAAACCTAACGTTACCGGAAATGGAAGAATTATTTTGGACCCGAGGTGAAAAACTGGCTTTGAAGAAGTATCGAAGGTCATTTGAATTCCAATTTCTTTTCCGTAATCTCTCTTCGAATGGAGAACCATTATAGCATCTCCTACATCAAACAAGGAAACCATATTGGTTGAATTGAAAATGAACTTATCGGATGCTTTCCCTACAAATCCAGGACTTAAGGTCTGTATCCACATTAATCCGGACACCTTCAAATCATTTTAACTTTTGAAATATTGCACGTAGGAATGAAAAATATCACTGTGGTATAGCTGAGAGTCTATGATGAAAAAGACTATGATTGATGTTTGCATTTCATGTTTAGTATTCAAGATGGCGACGAAAGAAAAACAAGTGCACGAGCGAATTTTGTACGGGCGTACGGCAAATCCTGACTTTTCAATACGGGACCTAACAAAAACATTGGATTTGCCTAAGTCCACTGTTCACGATGTGCTCAAATCATTTTCGGAACGTTTGACGGTGGAGAGGAAACCGAGAAATGACAAAAACATTGGACGTGCTGATCCTGTCATGGACCGAAAGGTGAAAAGGGTATTAACGAAAAACCCAAATCTCTCCATTCGAACGGTGGCTCGTAAAATAAGGATGTCGCCTGGTTTTGTCCAAAAATCAAAACAACTTTTGGGACTTAAGTCGTATAAAGTAAAAACAGTTCCAAATCGCAACGACAAACAGAACTTGGCAGCAAAATCACGGGCTCGACGTTTGTACTGCGAATATTTGACGAAGTTTTCATGCATTGTTATGGACGATGAAACTTTTGTCCTGGAGGATTTCAAGCAGCTTCCAGAGCTGGCTTTTTATTCTGCTATGGTTGCTACAGTTGAGCATTTCAGAACGAAGAAGGCATCGAAATTTCCCAAAAAATACCTTGTGTGGCTAGCAATTTGCACGTGTGGCAAAAAGAGTAAATCTTTCGTCGCTACAGGCACAATCAACAAGGGGATCTATCAGAAAGAGTGTCTGCAGAAGCGATTGCTACCCGTCATCAAAAGTCACAAAGAAAAACCTTTGTTCTGGCCCGATTGGGCATCATGCCACTATGCTAAAACTGTGATGGAGTGGTTCAGCCGATCTTGCCAATCTTTCCTTTAAACGCTCCTCGCGATCCTAGATTTTGCGTTGCTATTCGGGTTCGACAAGAATGTCAATGCTTTTAGCAATGGCATTGTTTTTGGTACCAGCTTTGATTGATCGAATGTTCCTTAAAATAGAACGTAATTTTTTTTAATCACTGATTGCAACTGCAACTGAGACTGGACTCTTACAAATTTAAACATTTTGTGATAAAAGTGTACACTTGTGTTGTATCGATTTGGTGTCATCGATGCACTTATTCCTAGCTTCATAAAAATAAATGCATCGAAGACATCAACGAGTACATCAATACGATTTGACGAAAGCGTGCATTTTTATCACACTATTTAACAAATAAATCTTGGTCCTGGAATCGTTCAGTGGGGAATCGGCAATACACTTTGGCAAAAAACAGTTGTCGTATGATCGGGTAGAGTACCGAAGTGCCGAGACCCACAAACCCGCAACTTTAGTTCGGCCATTCTACATCCGAGCAAGCCACGACAACTGCAAGATCCCTTTCTCGTGAAAGTCTTGCTGCGACGGCCAGAACATCACACGCCAGTCGTGTGCCCCCCTCTTATTCCGGACTACAAAAATACCCTGCGCAGGTTAGTCATTCATGGCCATGAAACACAAACAATACTACACTCACACATAGTAACGATACGAAAAAATAATATAATTTCAAATGAATTTAAGCTAAATTTCGTTTCTTTATTCTTTTATGGTCCAGGTGTATGGTCCGCTTTGTATCTACGTTGATTGATTGAGCATAGAGTGACGGACAATACAATAAGACCATACAAAATGGTCATGTTTGGAGGCTTGTCTTTCACTTTCCCGTGAAGTAATTGAACTAAAATTTTGGCAATAGCCTAGAAATAACCTGAATTTTCATTTTCAATAAATTCATAATTTTTAATTCACCACTTCAGAAACTACAGACACCACCTACGACATTATTGTTTTGTCCTCCTTTTGATATCCATAGTTTAGGCCATGTTGATGAGTGTGAATTACAATCTATAGTATACTGATATTAGAATGACCCGTGCATCGATAATCAAAATTAAGATCCTCAAATTCGAGCATCCTTTGTGGAAATCAAAAATTGGTCTTATTGTTTTGTCGTATACGGTGTCTGTAACTTTTAAAGTGGTGAATGAAAAATGATGGATTTAATGCAGATGAGAATTTAGGCTACTTCTTGACCACAGCCGAAATTTCATCTCAATTGGTTCTCGAGAAAATGAAAGGTAAGCCCCCTAACATGACCATTTTGTAAGACAATCAAGCTTTGGTCTTATTGTATTGTCCGTCACTGTACCTTCTTTTCATTTATTAATATTCTTTTAATTCCGTGGTCATCAATTTGTGCTTACCAAGCAACTGTTCTAAATTACCCTGAGAATTGCACTCAAGAAGCTCATGTCATGTCAAGAAGCTGCCCGTGAAAGTAATGAAAGATGGTATGAATACTGATTTCATTTAACAGCACTAAAGATATTCTGATGAAACAATCGAAAAAGCACATCTCATGTAAAAATAGAACTAGGATTACCGAATGTTTCTGTGAAGATAATATGTTCATAATATGCACTTTCAACTCCGTAAATAGTAGCTGGTTATTAACCAAAATCCTGTAGAGTGAAACGATCCTTTTACACAATACCCCAGAAAAACAGATAAACGAACGATGACTTGAGCTGAATGCGAGCAAAAACACATTTATTAGCATCTCGAGAGGGTTTTTTTTTTTTAAAGATATTGCAATACAGTTCAGTAATGCAACAACTTTGTTTACATAATTCTAATTTATATCGAAATTGTTCTAGATGTCTCCACCGTACACTTCTTTGTCTCTATTGAGTATATCCTATTGCAGAAATGCCATATTTTCAGACATGTCTGTAAATTTGCAGACTTTTCATTTTTGTTGCAGATTTTTTTAACGATGCAGACATTTTATTAATATTGCAGACTTTTACAGACATTTGAAATATTTTGAAATTTTGAATAGAAGGTGCATTGAAACTGTTTTCAAATGACAATTATAGGTTGGTGCTTACCTTGTTCTTACCTTTACCACAACAATTGACGTATGCTAGCTCTGGTCTGGTGCTATCGTACTTGTTATCTTGCTCACTCTCATTGGAAACTTGAAAACAAGAACCAATGTCATTTTTTTCCGTGAGAGCAAGTAGGAATGTTTCGATTTCAAAAAAGTATTGTCAGCTAGCACAGAAAGCTGTCACCAACAAAGGAGGAGTGAGGAAGTGCGACCACGAACATCTGGATGTTTTGGTTTTAGCGCTAAAAGTGAGATGCGAAGCAACCAATTTATTCCGGTTCGCATATTGGCGTGAAAATATTAAGAAAATATCGGTTGGTTATTAAATTTCTCAGATGCAGTAATCCATTTTTATAGGCACTATTGATCAAAATCAAATCAAAACTTCACCATCAAAGTCTCTCGAAATCGTTCTGAGTCGATCTACCGCAACCTTCAACATTCTTCGACCCGCTGCCGCTGGTCAAAATTGAAACAACACTCTATTCTCGATATTAATAGAATCCGCGGGTCTGAGAAGCTCCACTCATCCAACCTCGACATGTATCGACACCGCTGGTCCTTGTTGATCCACCGGTCCACCATCGATGCATTAAATACACGTTAACGATATAACAAAAATATTTAAACAAAAATATAAAATGCACATTTTTAATACCGATAGATCAATCGAGGATACGCAAGCTGAAAGCCCCTCGACTTTGACTACAAAAAATTCCTGTTTTCCCAAACATTTTATTTAATAACAATATGTTTCATTTAATTATAACATCTTCATTTTAGTGTTTTGATATGATAATAAAATAAAAGTAAAAATTTTGAATTCAACTTTTAAATTTATGTAACGATAAATAGACTCTGTAATTCGTTGTAATTCAATGGTTATTTTTGGACAAAGCAAAAAAAAAGTCGATTGCATTTATCAAATTTAAACTAAATTTTGATTTTAAAATACAATACTGGAGAGAACGTGATAGGACGAAAAAACTATAGAAAATTGTGTCATCTATGCGGATGCTTCAAGCTTAAGTGTCACTTTAAAAATATCAAACAATAGTGTAATAGTGCATACAATCCAAGAAATAGATGTAGAAATGTTTGCATAATCAGACATAAAATAATATTTACAGACATTTTCAGACATTCCCAGACATTTCAAATTTTTATCGCAGACAGTTGAAGAAAATATCTGGCATCCCTGTCCTATTGTCACCTTTCTCGTACGACTACGTTTCTCTTTTCTCTTTTGAAAAATGAGAGCGTTACGCTAAAGTTGAATGGTTTTTAAACGCTAATATCTGTTCAGAAACTTGGCCTGAACTGAATGAATTCACTCATACACCATTCAATAGGAATAATATACAAAATTTGTGCAATTAAATTTGAATTTCATGCTATTTTTATACGGCATACGCGTGAACTTCTTCTTTCCAGACTGTACTGCTCAACACTGAAGTTCAGTGTGACACATATCTATTCCAACAAAATTAATTGCCTGCTGAAACTGCTTTATAAACTAAGTGCTTATATTACCAATACAATCAAACAAAAAACACTTTTTCGTTTTAACATTAATTACATGAACATAGTAAACCACGTAGACTTATTTTTGAAAATCTCCCCTCGTAGACTTTTCTCCATACAATTTTTTGAAATTTTGTATTGAGCGTAGACTCTGGACAACTCACACCCCACCCCCCAGCGTCCCCCAAAAAAAAGTCTACGTGGTTTATGAATAGCCCCTTATGTGGCTAGTTACGCTGTTTCATTTTCGTTTCGTTCTTCGTTAGCTGTAAACGTACCATGTATGAGCTACGGACATTAATAATTTTGGTAACTGAAGCTCCCGAAATTAAAAGAGATATATGTATTATACTGTGAAGAGATTCGTCGATACAGGATCTATTGAAGACCGCAAAAAGTCTGGGAGAATTCCAATTATCAAAGTTGTTCGAGAGCGAGTTCGTCGTAGATGCAAGTTGCTGTTTGCTAGGCAAGCTGATTCTAAAATAATCTTCTATGAACAAAAAAAATATGCGTGCTACAGACCCCGCATCATGCTCAAAATGATCGACTGTGGGCGGTTACGAGTAAGACTATTCCGTATCATAAACGAAATGTACCACGGTATCAACATTCATCGGCGGTTATGGTACGGGGCGGTATTTCAAAAATGGGCAAATTTCCCGCCGTATTCGTTGACAAATGCTACCTGGAATTTCCTGGAAGAGTTCTTACGGAATAATTTGGTGCCTGCTGGTCAGGAAACGTATGCACTAAGGATTGGTAATTGACTGGACAATGCGTACCATTGGAACTTCACGTACCTGCAGGTATAAAATGGTTCCTGCTGTTTTCCTTAGCCTCTTGTCCAGTAACTCATATCCCTACCTTCCAGTGGTGCCGACTGAGGTATGAGTAACCATAGGAAAGATCGGGTAACCAACCCCGGTGGGACCTTTGTCATATGCTGACAGGGAAGGGCGGGGGGTTATGCCCTGTGTTGTGCACGACGGTCCTCCGGCCCGGTTGGGGAAGGCCCAAGAAGCTGCCCTTAAAAGTCCAACGTAACAAATAATACAGAAGTAAATACAGACCAGATTGGAACAATAAGCACCGTTTTCGGGTAACGGGCCCTACCTCGAAGCGGGTAGAACGCTATGCAGATTGCTTTACGAGCGCCGCTTTTCATCCCATTCAGTTTTGTTTGATAAAAGTTCTACCTAACTAGAATAATTACTGATACGCTACCAGACCGATGTACAGTCAGCCATGCTCATATGCCCTGAGTATTTGATGTTGGTGTAGATTTGAAATTTTTATCACTCAATTATAGGAAATCGAGATACTCTGGCTACTATTGACCGTTCAAACCATTTAGTTTCAATTTATGTAGCAAGAATTTCTCAGTTAAATGCAGTAACTGTATACTCAATTTACATTCTTTATTTATGTTTACAAAGTACTTCTGGAAGCCAATATCGTTCAATAGCCAAATTCTTCATGATCTCCTCTACTTTCCTTAGTTATTGGTAGCCACGGGCGATGGGGTGGTGTACGGCAATCCATTACTATACGGATTGCCATATCCATATCCGTAAGGATAGTAGCCATATGGTAGCACTGTAGATCCTGCAAATGCAGATCCTGCAGATGGAGATCCTGGATATGGGAGCACTGCAGATCCTGTAAATGTAGATCCTGGATATGGGAGCACTGCAGTTCCTGCATATGCAGATGCTGGATATGAGACCACTGCAGATCCTGAAAATGTAGATCCTGGATATGGAAGCACTGCAGTTCCTGGATATGGGAGCACTGCAGATCCTGAAAATGTAGATGTCGGCACGCTACTGACAGGTACGGAGCGTTTATCACGGACGGAATTTGCGTCCGAATTTCCGGTGCTGGCCACTACCACCTCCAACTTATCGTCCTCGGGAACCGGATTGGACTGTGCCAACACCAACAGGTAGCACACCAAAAGGCCAGCGACTAACAGTTTCATTTTCCAGTCGTTCTGCTTGCAGTTCGTCCGATTGAATGTAATTTCTTATGGGATCAGGAGATTGCTTTTATATTGAAAAACGACACTTGAAGTTCTTTGTTCATTATTTTGACCGTTGCGTGTGCTTTCTAAAATTGAACTAAGATTCTTGTTCCCAACGAAATCGTGAAAGGTCAATCACTGGAGATGCATGTCACTAAACAAGAACGTGCAGCAGTCAATCAGACTAGACGGGTGACTGGTCATGCGTGTTGCATATGACACGGTGAATGGGCAGGATTTCTCTAACCAGCAAGTTAACCAGATCAGGTGGGTTAGAGAATAAAAAAAAAGCCAGTCATTCATTCATGGTGATTTTCTGATCCTTTGAAAGTTTGCTTCTAGAAATCTTTAATCTAGTTCAATTATGGTCATGTATAATGATTTAATAGTGAACTGGAAAACTCCACCGTGTGAACTAAAATCTTATCTGTGGGGTTAACTAGATCCTACTTGACCCGCAAATCTTGTGTCACCAATGCTAAGTTGCTGAACCGAATCAAATTCGATTATTGATAACAAGCGTACGTGATAATCCAATGAAGACATTAAGCATTCGTCACTCAGCGGAAACGAAATAATACTTAGACTAAAGCCTGTCCACGTTTAATTTCGGACACCAAAAAATGTTCCCATAATTCAACAATACCGATTGTTTATTTCACAATAATAGAGTTATATCTACATAAGAAGCAGTTGATTAAGATATTAATTCTTCTTTCTGTAAAATTCTCGAACTTTTTGAGGGACACCCGCCATCAGGTTCCGTACGGTATCCTCAGATACGCACACCGTGACGATTCTCCAACTTCTCTTGAAATCATCGGTCCCATTTGCTTTCTTCTTAGTTTCGAAGAGTTTTTGCTTAACTAGAGCCCAGTACTTCTCTATTGGGGCGAAGTTCTGGACAGTTTGGTGGATTGGCTGTTTTTGGCACGTATTTGACCTCTTGTATCTTATGTAATTCCAGGACGGATTTCGCATAGTCACAAGATCAGGCCAAAACAGAACTAGAAAGTCATGGCTTCTGATCAAAAGGTAGACACCGTTTTTGCTAACATTCTTTCTCGTACACATCCTTATTGATAGTGCCGGTAGAGACGAAACTTTTAGATTTTCGACCACAACTACATATGGCCTGCCAAATCAAATACTTCTTCGAGAATTTGGACATCTTTTTCGTCCAGAAATGCTCGGCAACGGCGTTCCTTTGCATTGCGATATAAGAAACCAGACCCGGGAGCTGTTTTAAGTCTTTGAGTACGTATGTTTCGTCGTCCATTATGTTACAAGAAAATGTTTGCAAAAAATTGCTACGACTTTTTGCAATGAAATTTTTCTTGTCATCACGGTTGGGCACCTTTTTCACTTTGTACGCCTTCAGTCCTTGCCTCTGCTTCACTTTTTGTACATATAATTTTGACTTCCCAACTTTGCGAGCTACATTTCGCACAGAAAGATGGGGATTTTTCTCAAAATTTATTTTTGGTGTAAAAGAAGTCACCTAATGCTTGCCCAAGTCAGTGTTTTGATTCTTACGAACTACAAACAAACAGTTGAAAACGAAGCTGTTGGTGTCCTTCCTTTTGATGTGCTGTCTGGTGCCCGAGTAGGAGAAAATAGCATATGAATATCTTATTTTGATCTTGATAACTGAAGATTTTATTTTGACCTTGATGAGCGCAGCATAAGAGGCAAATTTTCTAAGCAATATACCTACGAATTGCAAGCAAAATATCGTTCGAATATTAAAACTTGTTATTACCTGGGATACCTGGGAATACCTGAGAGGCACTATTTTGGTATTGTCTTTCCTCAATTTGGTATTCGCTTAACATTGTGGGAAATTTTTTATGGTATTATCCTCAGGTATTTACCTCTTATGCAGCGCTCTTAAATACCAAGGCCAGTTATCAAGATATACGTTCCTGCTCGGGTGACCTTGGCACAGTCTGCTATAACTCCAGTTCCAGATAAAGTAAAATC
This sequence comes from Aedes koreicus, assembly GCA_024533555.2. Lineage (NCBI taxonomy): Eukaryota > Metazoa > Arthropoda > Insecta > Diptera > Culicidae > Aedes > Aedes koreicus. Next base: position 275,815 of record JAHHFK020005511.1, on the reverse strand, counting down.
ACAGACAAAAGTTCCATACTCGAGCCGGAGACAACAACATATGAATACCTAATTTTGATCTTGATAACTGGCCTTGGTGTTAGAGAGCTCAGATTAAGAGGTAAAATACCTAAACAAAATACCTAAGAATTGCAAGCAAAATATCTCTCGAATAACAGAACTTGTTATTTCGGATACCTGAGAATACCTGAGAGGTACTATTTTGCTATTGTCTTACCTTAATTTGGTATTCGCATAACATTGTGGGAACAATTTTATGGTATTATCCTCAGGTTTTTAACCTCTTAATCTTAGCTCTTAAATACCAAGGCCAGTTATCAAGTTGTTCGTTCCTGCTCGGGTATACAGATGCAGGGCAGGACAAGGTTAAGGATAATGACAAAGTTCGGGACTAACGATCTGTATCCCTTAACGACAGTCCTCTGACGGCTGCTGTTGGTCTTCGGCTTCAAGTATATCCATACAGCTATTATCCATACAGTAACGGCTATGCATATTACCCGTACGGATACATTTATTAATAATTAATTTCTCTGGAATCACGAAGAACGGCAGTGCACTATGGTACGAAAAGCCGTTCGTGTAGGTAAACAAATGTAAATATGTCAACACAGACAAACAGACATAACTCTTGCAGTTTCTTCTACGATTACGCCTTAAACGGTATATTCAAATGTTTCTTAGTTGGTAGTATCACCACAGATGGCACACATAGTTGATTCACATACGTTTGACATTAGCACACTACCCCCATCTGTTCGGATTTATCACCCATCACAGTGTGCTCAACAGATGGCGCAGGTATGTTAGTGACGATGATTTGTAGTGCAAAATTTTCAATGTGTTATGTCTGTTTGTCTGTGATATAAATGTTACATAATAAATGGAGATGGGTAAGCATAAAAGTATAAACATTTTCATAAAAATTTCACGCTGTTAGGTTCTTTGATGATAATTGTTGATGCTGCCGAACGAAGGTTATGCAGAAAACATGCAAAATTACCAATTTTAAAATGAGTTTTACTCCCATGGGGACAAATGGGGACAAACGATTTTACATAAGTCTTGTAGATGGAAGTTTTAAATTTAAGTTCACGTATTTCGTGTTTGCAAATATTTGCAAATAAATGAGTAAAATATCTTGAAAAAAAACGGATTTGTTTTACACTTCAACCTCCACAACTTTTGTTATACAATAACTAGCAAACATCTTGTATCTTCAAAATGTGCGTCCTTCTATGTTCTAAAAGTCATCCCAACAAAATTTTTAAATTCAAATTGAAATAAAAAAATTAGAGCAAAAAAACTGTTTTTAAGTCCCACCCTAAGGAAGGTTAGAAAAACTGTTATAAAACGATACGTAGATGAAATAGAATTTAAATTTTTTCTGCAAAGTTTCATTAAATTTAATTATCTACAATTCAAAAGGAGCAAAATATCTGCTAAATCATAAGAATAAGAAGTTAGAATTTTTATTATGAACATAAAAGGACCACCCTAGTAACCACTCAAACCAAAAGATAGATCCTATTTTTAAAATAAAATCTTCCCAAGACATCATATGTCTAAAGTTAATGGTTTTCGAGTTATCTATTTTTGTCGCGAATTTTGGCTATTCGTACCATAGTGCAGTGGTAAGCGTTTAATAATAAAGAATTAAAATAGATATGATGCGTCCGTCTGTTGTATTTTTGGTTTTTGATTATTTGTTAGTATCCAGTGCATTGCACTGCACTGTACGCATTTGCGAGTAAACAGTTTGAATACATATTTTGGATTCCAAAGTAGAGGAGTTGCTTCTCCAAAAGTCTGGCAATAATTTGCCTAGGTTACAGTGCCGTACACTGATCATCAAAATTGTCAAAATATCAAAACATAAACAATCGAGGGGTCTTTTGACGGAGACTTATCAAAAACATATCGATTTTTGAAATGGGAACTTTTTTTTGTTCAACACGAATTGATTTTTTTCCCTCAAGTCTACTCTTTTTTTTAAATATTATTCCATATGTGAAATTTGAAAATAACATGAAGTATAAGATATAAAAAAGACTACAGTGTGTTTACTTTAATTTGAACCAAATAAATGAAAGAAATTCAAAACATGATGAGGTGGACCCTTTATTTTGCGTATCAGTGTATCTCTCTTACTGAAATTGGAATTGAAGTTTAAATTTTTTAGAATAATACATTTAGTTGTATGTTATGTAATAGTCTACTAATACAATACCAAGAACAATCCACGCTAATCCATCGAAAAATACGATTGAGGGACTTGGTAAAAATAAAAGTCCCTGGATGCATTTCGTGCCTTCTGGCAACTTTGCTTCTATTGATGTCCAAGCTCATCGATTTAGCACCACCCAGGGCAGACTTGGTCCTATACCCAATGATTTCATTATCTCCAATCCGCTCAACCAATCGCTATGCGTCGTGATATAGTGGATGGATTATTATAACTTGAGATAACTCAATGCAGACGTCTTTCAAATTTGGCAGATCGACAGGCAATCGGTGGAGACCCACCCATGCCTAGGGGCGGACCGGAAGATTTCATGAGCTACCTCCCCTACATTGCCACTTTAAATTTTTGAAGGCAAAAATCTATCAATCTTCAAAGATTTCACATGCCAAACCATTAAGACTTGTAAACTGCAGTGCAACAAGAACCCTATAAGCATGAAGCTACATTTCAGCAGTCGTGCTAACTTTTTGAACATTAGTACTTTGCACAACACATTCCTTCCCTGAATTTCTCGTGATCACATCACATCACTTTGCGGCGCAAGTGTTCTAATTATTGTCAAGATTATGCTTTATCTTGGTATCTTGACCAAATAGGATGTTTCTGTCTTCGACAATGTTGTTCAGTAGAACAAAACCTTTTGAATGATGACCAGTAGTTGCGATCCTAACTATATGCCCCGGAAATTTATTCTATTCTGCCTCAGCATACTTCTTAATCTACCTCTCTTTCCAAATGCTGTACATTTTACTCTATTTTCACATCTCTGTTCCCTCCCAAAGCAACGCATACTCGCTTTTTATACTGTAAAAATAGTATTAACATCACAGAAGAAGAAAAGCGATGGAGATAATAAGTATACTTCCGCTGCATACTTGGATTTTTCAGTGAAAAAGGTTTCTGTCTTAGGCAAAGTTATACAGTACCACAAGGCGTTGCGTAGTGAGAAAATTCTGAACTTCTTTTCATCAAACTAATATTGCTGAACTACTGAAACCATTCATAAACCACGTAGACTCATTTTTGAGAATCTCATATCCCCTCTCTACCATCCTACTCTTCTCCAGTTTTTTTTTTTTGAAATTTTGTATAGAGCGGAGACTTTGGTCAGACCCCCCCTATCCCCTCAGAAAAGTCTACGTAGTTTATGAATAATCCATTAATAACTTTGACGGAGACAGGAACCTTCCCAACAAACATCGGTGTTGAATTAGAGCTTGTTCAAACAAATTTGGAGAAGCTATTCAGCTATTCTAGAAGAAACAGCTGAATAGCTTCTCCAAATTTGCTTGAACAAGCTCTAATTCAACACCGATGTTTGTTGGGTTCTATATGGAAATTATGTTCAGGAAACTCACTTGTGCACTAGCGCCGCGTAGTGAGAATTTTTTTAACTATTAATCACCAATAAAAATGCAATGGCCCACTGACCAACTATCTCGAAGACAGGAACGTTCTACATGGCCAGGGTCCCAAGATAAAGCTTATTCGGAAGATTTACTTACACATTAGCGCCAATATTGATACAATTCTGAAATTACGTTCATCAATCCAAAGAGCTTGACCTGCTGAACAACTTTATCAAAAACTGGAACTATCCGTTTGGTCAGCATCTAAGGATAAAGCGTTTTTTAAGAAGTTTACTGGTAAACTAGGGCCGCGTAGTGATGAACTTCATAACTAATAGTAACTTATGAAAAGGTTTTGATCTACTGGGCCGCTTGATCGATTTGCCGTCTAGATGGTTAGGATTACGATATATACCAAGCTGGAACCAGTTTTATCAAACTTGATACACTACACATTTTATTTACGTGGACACGTCTCGCAATATTGCATTGTACTGCACTATTTGAGGATTTTTTTAAACAAAGAATACGCTGTTTGGTCCATCGATAGGTGCTTATGTGTGTCTACAATCTAACACCCATTTGCCGGCAAAGGTATTATGAAAGAAATCTGTTTACAACAATCCTACAAGTGACCATTGGAAGCAGCTTTAATCCGGGAGCTAAAAAATTATGGCTCTACTGCAGACCCAGCAATCTATTTCAAAATGTCTGTAGAGTAACGCCCATTCCAAGGTTACTTTCACATACAATAAGCACCGCATGTAAACATTACCAAAACCACCACCCCCACAAAAAAAAAATTCCCCACACCCCCCTTTTTAAATTTTTAAAAAAAAGGGGTATTTTTCCAAAAAAAAAACAAATTAACCCCCCCCCCGCCCCCCCCCCCACCCCCCCCTATATAAAAAAAAAAAATTTTTACATAAATTTTTTTTAAATTTTTCACCCCCCCCCCACAAAAAAACCAAAAAAAAACCCGTCCCAAACCCCCCCTTAAACACAAGTGGTTCCCCCCCCGAAATCCTCTAAAATTATTCCCCCCCCTTTTTCCTTTTTTTTTTCCCCCCCCCCAAAAACCGCCTTTTTCACTACTCCACTTTTCTTTTTTTCCCCCCCCACCCCGCCCACAATCAAGATCCCCGCTATGAGGCGACTCCATATCGAACATCAAAACTGCTAATAAAGGGTGTTCCGATCAAAATTTGGTCAAACAGTAATGTGTGTGAGTCGATCAAAGTTTGTATAGTCAATTTTTAAGTCAAAATCTTTTTCTTTCCCAAGTTCAGCTATTACAGAATACAGGAGAAATATTCAGCTAAGTTTCCTTTTTACCGAACGCGAATTGCTGGGATTTTCGTTTAATACCTGCCATAAGTGTTGTACAATCTCCTTGTCCACTTTATTCGCCGCAGAACGCCAGTTTGCCTTGAACTATTTCTCGCTCACAACAACTTTTTGAGTCTTCTTAAGGTTCCGCTTAACGATGGCCCAATATTGTTCGATTGGGCGGAGGTCTGGTGTGTTGGGAGGGTTCTTGTCCTTGGGCACCACTTGAACGTTGTTGACAGCATACCACTGCATGGCCTTTTTTCCGTAATGGCAAAATGTCAAATCCGGCCAAAGTAGAACGGAACAATTGTGTCGCTTCAGGAAAGGCAGTAGACGTTTTTGTAGGCACTCGCTCAGATAAATTTCCTGGTTGACGGTTCCGGCCGCAATGTAAACGTTGCTCTTCAAGCCACAGGTACAGATGGCCTGCTACACCAGATATTTCTTCGCGAACTTTGACAGTTTAATGTGCTTGAAAATATCTGCCACCTTTCCACGTCCGGTTGCCGTGTAAAATTCCCATCCAGGAAGCTGTTTGAAGTCTGCCTTGACGTAAGTTTCATCGTCCAGTACCACGCAATCAAACTTCGTCAGCATCGTCATGTACAGCTTTCGCGATCGTGTTTTGGCCGACGTGTTTTGTTTTTCGTCGCGATTTGGAGTCACCACTTTCTTGTAAGTCGACCGTCCAGCTCGTTTTTTAGCTCTATCCACGGTTGAAGGCGCCACTCCCAGCTTCTTTGCGACATCTCGGACGGACAGATTGGGGTTCCGCTCAAAACAGCGGGCAACTCTTTTTGTCGTCGCTGTGGCCTCCGGCTTTCGAATTCCCCCCGATGCAGCTTTCCTGGCTGTCGACAAACGTTCACCGAACACTTTCAATACGTTGATAACAGTTGATTTAGCCACATTCAACAATTTCGCCAACTTGGCGTGAGAGTAGTTTGGATTTTCACCATGCACGTGCAAAATGTTGATGCGTTGCTTCTCTTCCTTCGACGACATTTTGATAACTGAAGTGCTTATCTCAAAATCAAAATAGAGGCATGATGCTACACGCACACATCTTCAAAGTGAGGGGTGTGCACAATGTTTTAATGCACGATGAAAGAAAATGCGTCAAGTTTAAGTTGACCAAATTTTAATCGAAACACCCTTTAACCCACCGAATTGTTTATCCAATGGTGGTTGGTCTTAAAAAAAAAAAGAAAAAAAAAAAACAAGTGTTTTTTAAAACACAAAAAAGAGGTTTTCCCTAAGGTAAGATTCTAAAAAGACCACACCGAAAAAAAGAAACACACAAAAAAAAAAACCAAAAAATCATTTTAAATGGGATCATCTTAAATTTTTAAGGGTTAAAAAAATAAAATTTAGCTTTTGTTTTGCAAAATTTATTTATTTGATTTCCACCCCCAAGCTGAATGCTCGTACATTTCTCTTAACAATGCTCATGAGATCTTGGGCGAGGCTTTGTCCATCTTCCTTACACAATTTCTCCCAGTTTTTCTGCAAAACTTCATCGGTTTTGAATGTTTTTCCGGTTTTCTTCAACTTCTTCTTCATTATCGCCCAAACTTTTCTATCGGACGAAGTTCTGGTGTATTTGGCGGGTTTGCCTCCTCCGGGACCACATTAACGCCCTTCGCTTCGTACCAATCCATTACAGACTTGGCTTAAATTTTGCACACATAATCATAACACTCTAAACTAGTATTACTCAAAATTTTATTAATTTCTACCCACGCGAAAAAAAGTTACACCCAAAACAAAGCGTCGCATTTTTACCGAGTCCAATCTTTAATTGCATTTTGCAATTGACTATGGGGCCTATTCGACTCCATCCCTCTTGCCCCTACCTTCCCGAACAGGAGAAAATAACATATGAATACCTAATTTTGATCTTGATAATAGGCTTTGGTATTTAAGAGCACAGCATAAGATGTAAAATACCTAAGAATTGCAAGCAAAAAATCTCTCCAATAACAAAACTTGTTATTTGGGATACCTGGGAATATCTGAGAGGTACTATTTTGGTATATCCTTACCTCAATTTGGTATTCACATAACATTGTGAGAACATTCTTATGGTATTATCTTCAGGTATTTTATCTCTTATGGAGCGCTCTTAAATACCAAGGCCAGTTATCAAGTTGTTCGTTCCTGCTCGGGTTGTCATGCCTTTGATACAATCAAAAAATGCACACACAAACTTTTATTTAACAAACTTCACCTTGTTCGTTTAAAGATAAACTGAACTAACGCATGCATTATAAAAAGTGACTTGTTTAGAATGGCGATCAAAAAACTTCAAAAGATATTTCAATGGAATAAGTTCTCCTTAAATCCTACGTTTGTTAAGCCCTATATAAAACTATTTCGAAACCGTGCAGGGCGGCTTCGCAGCAGTTGGCCGATGAAAAACAGTTCTTTTGTGGCCTATGCGATCATCTGTTCCTCAGACTTGGCCACGAACGTGTTGGAGTAGATCCTCCGTTTGATATTCGCCCAAACATTATCTTACGGTTGCAGCTGGGAGACGTTGGGAGGATAGGCACAGAAGGACCTTCTTCGGGAACTTGCCTCCTTGGTGGGGGACGTGAAGTACCCGGTCCCCTGCCAGTCGTTGCCGGCCGTCCAGCATCAAGTAGGTCTCGTCATCCATTATGACCACGACGTCGCGCTTCGCCGTAAAGATGTTTTTTTCTCCGCACCTTCAGCCATTCCGCCTTGACTGACGCTCCCGCAAAACAATCTCCACCATGCCCAGGTACTTCTTCACCGTTTGGCTGGCTCCACCAACCTCTCAGCACAAGGCACCGAACGATAAAACCAGCTTGCCCTCGGTCTCCCTCTTCAGGTTTTGCTGCGCGAGTGTTCGACACTCGCGTCTATCTTCAGAAGGGAGAGGATTCTGCAATTTCCGGATCGGCAACATCTGGCGGACACGAAATGTGTCACAATGTCCAACTTCTTCGCTAAGGGGGGAGCTAGCAGTACTAACAAACGATCAAGCGTAGTTACTTGACTGGTTTCGCCATGTCTGTTGCAAATCAGCTGATAACTCTGACACGTTTTCTTTTTGTACGCAACAGGGTTGCTTAGATTGGCGATGCATTCATCATCAGGTGGCAAAGTAATTGCATGAACAATCGCGGAAATCAGTCAATTTTTTCAATGCATATGTTACAGGACTGCTTACCAATCTGCTTAAACAAATTTTCCAAGTTAAGACCGTACTAAAAACCAGTTATTTGTCCAGATTTCTTTCATACATACCTAGGGTTTCTTTTAATTAGTTTTTTTGTTACTATTTTCGCTTATTTTCGCGACCAACATTTGAAAATCGACATGGAGTTTTCGTAAGGGCAAATGTCGGAAACGTAAACGATTGCTTCTTCCGCAAATTTCTCGAAAAAAAAAAATCCCCACTGAGTACAGAAAGGAAATTACAAAAGAAAAGTTAGTTTACCGAGCGAGTTTCCATATAAAAAAAAAATGAAGAAAGCACTAATTATTTTTGTACCTTAACCACCCTTAAAAAACATCATTTTAAAATATTCTTTTCAAAATATAAAACACGCGCTGCCACAGAAACACTAAACGATAAGACGTTAAAAAAAAAAAAAATTTTCACCCTTTCCCCCACCAACAAAAACAACCAACAAATGAAAAATGGTTACACTTTTAGAACCCCCTTGCCCCAAAACACCTCACCCAGCACCAACCTACACATTTTGCCCCTTTGTTTTGGTTTGCTGTGTTATTTTGACAGAATATTTGAGAGTGTGTTCGTGTGAGTTCATTATTAGGGGCGTATTATTAAGCTTGGGACCGAGCATGGGATCGATGTGCTAAAGGGTGTATTCGATAAAAATGGCACACGCATATATACTCATCAAAATTAAACTGATTATCGGATTTTCTTGAAATTTTCAGGGAATGAAGAACTACTAATGAGTTTTGATTTACAACATTTGTTTTATTCAATTTCGTCTCCCATCCCGAATGCCCGCACCTTCCTTTTCACTCCACCCATCAAATTTTGTACAACCGATTTTCCCAGTGTTTTTGTTGTTTTTACCCGAATTTTCTTCAATTCTAGCTCTGTTTTTATAGTTTTGGGATGTTTGCGAAGTTCCGTTTTCATAATTGCCCAGAATTTTTCAATTGGACGAAGTTCCGGTGAATTTGGTGGGTTCATATCGTTTGGCACAAAATTGACTCCGTTGGCTCGGTACCACTCCAATACGTTTCGAGCGTAGTGGCAAGATGCTAGATCAGGCCAAAACAGAGTTCATCCTTTGTGCTTCATAATGAATGGCAAGAGACGCTTCTTAAGGCACTCTTCCGTGTAAATCGCACCGTTTATTGTTCCGGAAGTGATGAAGGGAGCACTTATTTCACCACATCCGCAAATCGCCTGCCAGATTAGAAACTTCTTTGCAAATTTCGATAGTTTCTTCTTTCGAACATCCTCCGGAACATCGAACTTCGACTTGGCAAAGAAATATTCTTGCCCAGGAAGTTGACGGAAGTCGGCCTTGACGTATGTTTCGTCATCCATCACGTTGCAACCGGATTTGGTGAGCAGCTTCGTGTAAAGTTTTCGGGCGCGGGTTTTCGCAGTGATGTTTTGTTTTTCATTCCGGTTTGGGGCTTTTTGCACTTTGTAAACATGTAACCCAGCACGCTTTATGGTTTTCTGCACAAAACCGACTGACACCTTAGACTTTTTAGCGACATCTCGAATCGACATGTTTGGACGGTTCTTGAATTGTTGTACGACTTTCCTGGCCATTTTACTGTCCATTGGACCACTTTTACGACCACTCCCTTCCTTCCTTTGGACACTCAGACGCTCCTTGAAGGTTCTTATTACACGAGACACAGTTGTATTTGCAATTCCAAGCCTTTTAGCAATCCACCGGTGGGACGCCCCTGGATTTTGATTGTGAGTGCACAAAATTTTCTCACGGACAATTTCTTGTTTCGACGACATGACTGGAACTACTGTATGTATAACTATGAAACTTGGCAGATGTAAATAATACACTATGGATAAGATATACTCAAATTTCTAGGTTTTTTACTCACACGATTCAAAAGTTACAGGAGATTTTCGGTGTGCCATTTTTATCGAATACACCCTTTAGTACTGAACGAACAAAAAAAAAAAAGTGTGTGTTTGTGTGATGTTCTTCTCTTTTTTTACTTTGCTTTCACAGAATGTAAAGGTACAGCAACTTTAAGTTTTTTTTTTTTTTTCGTAAACAAAAGTTGGGGGGTTTTCAACCACGACGACTTTAAAACCCGGCCCCCAAGCTGCCCAATTGTATTCGAAGCAAAAATAATGTAAACATTGCTGAGCCAACGGTCGATGACGTAACACTATTCATCTTTCAATGGGCGTGCATAGATTCAAATAAAAAAATCGGCTTAAACGTTTATTATAAATGCTTAATTGTGGAAATAATCATGATGAAAATGCCATTTAATAAGCAGGAGCGTTTCCTCTCGATTACATGGGTCATTTATAGTGAGTTTAACTGAGTCAACTGAATTTCTGCTACACAAACCTATATTGTGGGACTTGACACTCGAGTAGCGATATAGAGCCAATTCTCTGTCATCGGTTGATAAATTAAGTTTTATAGCTCACACAATGAACAATCATAAAGCGGACGGATAAAAACAAATAGTATGACGTAGAACTTTCCGAGTGCATGTGTAGCGTGGCATTAGTATCATTAGCGAATTATGCTCATTTCATTAATATTGTTGTGGCAACTGCGCCAGACCTTATATAGACGTCATTGAATCACCCATCCTCGCCACAATTCATCAATCGGCTGCATTTTTGCTATCTATCCGCTATACTACCGGTTTTGAGGGGAGGGAATTTTATGATCCCTTAAATTGACGGTGCGGCTGCAGAAAGGGATCACGAACTGCGGTGTGCTCGCTTAAATCACCCACAGGGTTAGGGTCTGTAATTATCGTTGTCGGAACGGACAGCGTCGTAATTGCTCGCTTGCCGAACTTGCTACCCAATAGTAGGTTACTGTTTGTGAAAACATTGCGAAAATTATGGAGTTTAAATTTTTAATGTCTATTTTTATGCATCTCTATCTTAAGCTCAGCTGGTTTGAATTACTAGATCCCTATAAGTTAACTGCTTTTATTTTAGTACCCAAGCAACACACAATCATTATTATTTCAATCAATGTTTAAACTCAACGGTCAAAAGGAAATTCCTTCTTTGGATTTGTTTATATTAGGGTAACGGGATGTAATGTCGGCCTTGCTTCTTCATTCGGCCTACGTACCAAATATGTCATAATTTCCGTGATAGTTGGAAAATCATGATGGCACCGAACTAATCTATGTATTCTTAAGCAATTGAGACTTAATTCGTAAATTTAAAGTTGTACACTTGAAGGAAATCTTCAATTTGCTCAATTTTTAAGTCACCACGGCTGCACTAATTAAGCTGAATACATTTGGCTTAATTGACCCGATATGCCTTGTATTGTATCCAAAATTTACAGAATAAAGGGTGATACGGTCAAAATTTGGTCAAGGGAAAACGCGTGTAAATCGGTGAAATCGTTTATTTAAAAAATCAAATTAAATTTCTTTTTCAAGTTCAATTAGTATAAAATTCAGGAAAAATATTCAGTTAGGCTTCCGCTTTTCCAAATCCGAATTGCCGGGCCTTACGCTTGACCCCTGCCATCAGATTTTGTACAGCCACCTTGTCCACCTTCTTCGCCGCAGAAAGCCAGTTTGCCTTGAACTGCTGCTCGTCCTTAGCAGTTTTTTTGGTCTTCTTTAGGTTCCGCTTGACAATAGCCCAGTATTTCTCAATTGGGCGGAGCTCTGGCGTGTTGGGAGGGTTCTTGTCCTTGGGAACCACCTGCACGTTGTTGGCGGCGTACCACTCCATGGCCTTTTTACCGTAATGGCAAGATGCCAAATCCAAAGCCAAATGCTCCAGTACGGAACAACCGTGTTTCTTCAGGAAAGGCAGCAGACGTTTATTCAAACACTCTTTCACGTAAATTTCTTGGTTGACAGTCCCGGAAGCTATGAAAATACTGCTTTTCAAGCCACAGGTACAGATGGCTTGCCAAACCAGATATTTCTTTGCGAACTTTGACAGTTTCGTGTGCTTGAAAATATCTGCTACCTTTCCCCCTTCCTTTTGCCGTATAAAACTCCTCTCCCGGAAGCTGCTTGTAGTCGGCTTTGACGTAGGTTTCGTCGTCCATTACCACGCAGTCAAACTTCGTCAGCATCGTCGTGTACAGCCTCCGGGATCGCGCTTTGGCCGTCGTATTTTGTTTATCATCGCGATTTGGAGTCACTACCTTCTTGTAAGTCGATAGTCCGGCTCGTTTTTTGGCTCGATGCACGGTTGTAGACGATACACCCAGCTTATTTGCGGCATCTCGGAGAGATAGGTTAGGGTTTCGCTTGAAACTACCGGCAACTCTCTTTGTCGTCTCAGCGGCTTCCGGTTTTCGATTTCCCCCCGATCCAGACTTCCTGGCTGTCGACAAACGTTCCCCAAACACTTTAATTACATTTGTAACGGTTGATTTGGCAACTTTTAGCGATTTTGCCAACTTTGCGTGCGAGTAGCTCGGATTTTCGCGATGCGCGAGCAAAATTTTGATACGCTGCTCTTCTTGCTTGGACGGCATTTTGACAACTGAAGAGTGAATTCCAAAATCAAAATAGGAGCAACATTCTACACACACACACCTTCAAAATGAGGGGTGTTCAGGTTTTTTAAATGCAAAATTGAAAGAAATACGTCAAGTTGATATCGACCAAATTTTGACCGTATCGCCCTTTATAGCCACACGTTCTAAATAAACTGTTCACATATAAACATGAACAATTATTTCACAATAAAACCATAGGCCTAAATTTAGGAACATATTATTTCTTATGTTTTTAGTTATGGCCTAATGCATTTATTACATAGTAAAACTTTGGTAAACCAAAATATTAACAACAAAATCTATATAGTAGCACTTATATTTTTTTTTGTTATATATTGGCCAATAGATCTTACATCAACATTATTTAAGTGCTTCAGTGCTTCAAAGCAGTTCAATTTTAATCTGTTTTGTGAAATTTTGATTTTGAATAATGTGAATGAAGCTTGAAATAAAAAGCCTGAAGAGATAATAGAAATAAACTATACAAACCCGGGCCGCTCCAAGCGACTGCGCCATGATGACGCCGGTCCAGCAGACCCTAACGCTCGACTATTAGCAAGCAATCAATTTGCCGTGCTCCAAAGAAGATAAAAGTCCCCCCACTCTTCACTACGTCAAAGGACACCTCTGCACTCAGGACCGAGCTTGCAGCAATCCAAATTAATTCGCTATACAAGCTGTGTAGTACGGACACGAACATTATGTGCTCGACGAAGGCTGACTACCGTGCTTTTGGTGCTCAACGAATCGCCAAGCAATACGAGTTCTACACTAACGACTCACCGGGAAGCAAACCGCTGAAGGTGATTCTGCGCGGCCTTCCGGAACTCACTCCGGAGGCAATCTTCGCCGAGCTGCAAGCGGTGGCACTGAAGCCTCAGCAGGTGTTTCCCATCAGACGCCAGCAACAGGGAAATTGTCGGGACCAACTCTATCTGGTCCTCCTTGAGAAGGGTTCCGTCACGATGGCGGACCTGATGAAAACGCGGGCCCTCTTCAACACAATCGTCGAGTGGGACCGGTATCGCTTGAAGCAGCACGACGTTACGCAGCGTGGCAACTGCCTTGCGTTTAGCCCCGGAACTCGAAACTGCCACATGAAACCACGGAGCACACGCAACCAAGGGTTGTGCCCCGATGGACGAAGGTGCCCCACTGAAGTGCGCCAATTGTGGCGGAAATCACGAGAGCAGCAATCGAGCCTGCCAGAAACGTGCGGAGTTTTTGGCAATCTGAGAGCAGGCATCCACTAAGTCCCGGCTTGGTCACTGCCGTCCACCACCTCCGATGAACGAGGAGAATTTCCCGACGCTTCGGTATCAAGTGCCAAACCTACCGCCGATCCCATCAAATCACCGCCATGTAAACCGCCCGTTAGCCTCCGTTCAGCATCGATTCGTGGCAGGCACCGCCACCTTCACCCCGGCTGCTCCTTCAGGCTGGGGCAATCCGAGTTGCAGTACCTCCACGCAACCACCCGCCGATGGACAGTTCTACAACTCGGAGCAAATTGTCGTTCGTTCAAGAGCTCTACCACTAACTTCGTTCCTGCCGCTCAAAGGAAGAACAGTTAAAAGCCGCCACATCCGTGACGATGAAGTTCCTGTGCAAGCATGGACCATAAACTCACTACCAGCATCCTAAATTGGAATGCTTGTTCCATCCGAAACAAAATCATCGAACTCGGTGACTTCCTCAACAGGATGGATATCGACATCACTATCCTCATGGAGACGCACCTCAAGCCTGAATTTAGCGTCTCCATTCCTGGCTACCGGTTTGTGCGACTTGATCGGTACGGATCTGATGGAGGAGGAGTTGCGATCGCCCTGCGCAACAACATCAACATGCCACATGTTTCCGAGCTTCCAGCTGCAGTTTATAGAACCCATCGGAATTGAGGTCAAATTTGCCGTCGGACCTATCACCAACATCGCGACCTATTGTCCAAAGCACCGCCAACGGAACAATAACGGTGCTACGAAGCGACATCCGCAAACTAACTAGGAGACAGTGGCATATCATCGCCGGCGACCTTAATGCGAAACACGAAACCTGGGGGAACACCCGGCGCAACCGTAATGGCATCATTTTACAGAAGGAACTGGAAAAGGGCCATTACACCATCCTGGGCCCGGATACTCCCACCCGGTTGAGTGAATCTGGGGCCCACTCAACAATCGACATCTTCCTCACCAACGTGGGGAACAACATCGCCCAGCCGGCCGTGCACCAGGAGCTCAGCTCAGACCACCATCCAGTGGTGGCCGAAGTTGGCTCCTCGTTCAACCGGCATCAAATCACAAGACCGAACTACCATCGCGCCAGATGGGATCGATTTCAACATGAACCTTGAGTGGGTTGATGGCATCGAACGGCAGCTGCAGAGCATCGAGCAAGCGATCTCCCAGGCCCGGGAGCAACATGTACCGGTGATTGATCAGGTGAGCAACTCTGTACCCATTGATAGACCCACTAAAGAACTGATACAATTGTGCAACGTCATTCGAAGGCAATACCAGCGAACTGGTCTGCCTACTCTCAAAAGTCATTGTAGTCAAATGACAAAAATTATTATGGCCAGAAAGGTGGACCTCAGAAATAACAATTTTTCTGACCAGATCCGTTCTCTCCCAGTTTGTGCAAAGCCGTTCTGGAAGGTAACAAAAATTCTAAAAACTAAGCCAAGGCCCATTCCACCGTTGATCCCACTAGACACCAATGACCCCAAGGATCGCTTGATAACTCCTGCAGAGAAGGCTGCTGAGATAGGTCAACACTTCGTCAGCTCTCACAAACTTGGACAAAACATTGTCAGTCCACACGAAGCCACCGTTGGCGAGCTTATAAACAATATCCATCTAAGCCCCAACGACTTCTCGGAAGAGTTAAAGATCTCAGCTGACAAATTGTTGACCTATATCAAAGCGTCAAAGAACATGAAGGCCCCATGTTTCGACAACATCATGAACTTGGAGCTCAAGCAATTGAGCCCCCAGTTCTATGTTCATCTGGCGTCCCCTCGTGTTGGAAGTCAGCTAAAGTCATCCCCATCCAGAAACCTGGGAAAGATCCTTCATGTTCTAGGAGCTATAGACCAATCAGCCTTCTCTCAGGATTATCCAAGCTGTTTGATAAAGCAATCTACCGTCGGCTTCTTTTATCTGCCGACGATCGCAATATCTTGCTGGACGAACAATTTGTCTCCTAAAGTGGTCGTTCAACAATTCACCAACTTAATCGAGTCATTAACATCCTCAGACGGAACAAGTCTGTTTCTTAATCATGTGCCATGGCACTTATCGATATTGAGAAGGCCTTCGATAACGTGTGGCACGATGGCCTGGTGCTTAAGCAAAAAAGATACAATCTTCCTATCTTCCTGGTGAAGATAATTAAAAATTATACTAGGTTCACTTTTGTTCAACCTATTCACCTCGGACATACCCCCGCTCCCTGAAAATGGATCTCTGTCGTTGTTCGCCGATGATACATCAGTCGTCAACAATGGTAGGAAACACGAGCGCTTACCGCGAAACTACAACGAAGCCTGAATGTCCTGTCAGAATACTTCACTGAATGGAAGATTCTTGTCCCTATTCCCACACTCCAATTCTCCGAGACTTGTCCCGCCTAAGGATTGTAAAATAAGCCTGAACACAACAACGGTGGAATGGACCAAATCAGCTGTCTGTCCGCCGTTGTTGGATGTCGCTGGTACCCCTTCACTGCCACTCAGAGAATATTTCTGCTCCTGCTATCTGATGTCTTGTCAATCTCTCGCTATCTTACAAGTTCAAAGAGTTGATTTAGGTCATAGTTCTTTTCAGAACTGGCCATCAGGAAGGTAAAGAGTGTCCCACATCAAATAACATCACGGAAAAAAACGCCCATTGAGTATTTTCTTTCGACAATTTGGGTAGAAGTACTTTAGAGTGTTTTTTTTTGGTTTTTTTTTATCGCTGTCAGTTTTTTGAAAATTGGAAAAATTGCCCAGCACAAGTCTGATTGTCCGGAGGAAGTAAGGAAGCATAAACTTTCAAAGTTTACTGAGAAATACATGATTTGGCAAGCGATCTGCTTATGTGGCAAACGGAGTGCACCGCTCGTGACTACCGGGACTGTTAACGAGGAGATCTACCTTAAGGAGTGTCTACAGAAGCGTCTGTTTCCTCTGTTGAAGCAACATGAGGGCCCTACGATCTTATGGCCGGATCTAGCTTCGTACCACTATTCAAATGTTGTCCTGGAATGGTACGAAGCCAACGGTCACTTTCGTACCCAAGAACATGAACCCCCCCTCACGGACTGGAACTAAGGCCCATCGAAAGATACTGGGAAATTATGAAGCAGCAACTACGGAAGCATCCCGAAGACGTCAAATCTGAAGAAGACATGAAGAGAAAGTGGGTTTCCGTACAGAAGAAGCTGCAGCCAGATGTTGTACCGAACCTAATGAGTGGAGTTAAGCGTAAGGTGCGAGTGAACGGTTATGGTATTGAAGTTGAATGAAATAAATATAAATATAAGATTGATAATGGGTAATTTTTCATTGTCTGAAAGTTTGAAAAGGATCGGTCATCTAGGCAATTTTCTACAGCGTTTTTTCCGTGGTGCAATTTTATGTGGGGCACACTTTAGACGACTGAGATACACGTCGTTGTGAGTGTTTGGTTCGGAAGCAGGTCCCCGGAGTTTTTCGGTACTGTTGATGTCGGAAACCGATCGTTGCTGTTTGCTGCTGTCGTTCCCCCTTTAAACATTGGCATGTGAACCCAAAAATCCTGAAGAATTACTTTTTAGAAACAAACAAAAAGAACAATATCAAAAGTTGCCTTGTGGTTGACAACGTAAGCTTTAACTTGAAATCAAAGAACGAGAACATTTAAATCTTCATTAAAATGATTCGTGAGAGAAGATGGAACAATAGAAACATTAACATGTTAAATTTAATGCATTGGATAAATGTGTTGTAATTTGTCAGTTGTAAAAATTAAAAATAGGCACAGTTAGGTTAAGTATGGTTGAGTTTATTCTTTTTCTTTGTGTATTTGGTTTGTTTGCTTTGCTGATTGTATGTAACGTTTGCATTAAAAAAAATGGACAAAAATTGCCGATTTTTCATGGGTTTGCCTTCACCCGCACTGACGAAACTACCCATGCAGCATCAATCATAGTAACCCATGAGTCAGCAAACAAAATTTGACAGCTCTATCAGTCGAACTCTAACCGTGATGGCAAAAACAGTGAAGCAACTCCGTTCAAAAGTGTGCGCGTTCAAAGAACGGCACTCCACCGCGTCGAAAACGGAGATCGTGCGGCACTTTTTGAACGCCGGATACGCCCGTTCTGGCATCTACAACATCTTGGCACTATTAGACAACAATCAGAGCATCGAAAGACAGCCCGGTTCCGGACGGCCGACGATCCTGAGCGACAAGAAGCTCCAAAGGATGCTGGAGAGGAAGACCGAGTGAAAAGTGGCTACATCGCTGCGTGCGCTTGGCCGGGAGGTCGGTTCAACTGGCCAAACAGTGAAAAAGTACCTGGGGAACATGAACATACAGGTCAGGAAGCGGAAGTCGCGTCCACTGGTTTCGGAGCTGCAGGCAATGACGCAGCGGCAGCGGCTGAATAAGATGGTCAACTCGATTTTCCCGGCAAATCGCGACGTGGCGGTAGTGATGGACGACAAGACCTATCTCACCCTGGATTGCAGCGACTGGCAGGGCACTTCGTATTTTACTTCCTCCACGAGGGAAGTGAGCTCCGAGGTGAAGTTGATTTCACACACCAAGTTCCCCAAGAAGGTGCTGCTGGGGCTGACAATCAGCAAGATGGGGATGTCAAAGCCGCTCTTCTTTCACTTCGGACTGGCCGTGAACGGGGAAATTTATAGTATGAAATGCCTGCAGGAAGTTGCGTCGTTCATCAAGAAATACTATAAGGGCAAAGACGCGGTTTTCTGGCCGGATCTGGCGTCGGCCCACTACTCGAAGCGATCGTTGGAGGAGATGGAGCGGCTGAATATCGATGTGGTACCCAAGGCGACGAATACGCCCAACGTCCCCCAGCTGCGTCCAATTGAGAATTTCTGGGCCAACCTGAAGCGTAAGATCTACTGCAACAACTTTGTCGCGAAAACTGAGGAGGAATTAATAAATAAAACGAAGAAAGAACTCAAAAACATGCCAACAGGCATGTTTTTGCCTGCCATGGCGAATGTTCCGGTTAACTGCCGGAAGGCCGCTTGCATGGGCGTAGAATTTTTTTGCAAGTAAGCTTAAATAATTACCTTCCATGGGAAATTTATCAAAAGCAATTATCTGTCTTATCTTTTTTTTTATCACCATCCGAAAATAGTCCATTTTTTTTTAATGCAAACGTTATGAGCGTGAGCGTGTAAGATGAGTGTGAATGAAGAGCGTGTACATGTGTGTCTAAACCCGAGTAGGCCGCGGGTGATCAGTTCACAACAGCTCATATTAGATTTACGTTAGTTTTTTAAGGAAAAAAAAGAAAGAAAAACCGTGATATCGCTGTGGCAAATCTCTTTGCTTCACTGGTTCAAATCGTATCTCTGTGGCAGAACCCTTAAGGATAAAATTGTCGATGAGCTGGCCGCTTTGTTTCCCGCCTTGTCCAACATTCCCCAAGGTAGTCATCCTTTTACGGTTGCAGGAAGGTTAAGGTACAAAAGTGGTGCGAGGTGTACTGTATGCTCTTGAATCCGGGAAAGTGTACCGTTGTCGCTATTTCTAGGAAGAAGTATCCTCTTATTTTTGGTTATTACTTGGTTAGAATTCCCCTGCAAAGAGACAACCAAGTAAAGGACCAAGGTGTGATACTCGACGATAAACTCACTTACAAACCTCACATGTCCTACATCATAACGAAAGCTTCCCAAAATCTCGGCATCATTTTTTGTGTGGCTAAAGTATGTCGAGACGTGTACTGCCTTAAGCCGCTGTACTGTTCGTTGGTGAAGTCTACCTTGAAATATGCTTCCCCGGTCTGGAACCCTTCATTTTCAAAATGGCGTCGAACGTAGTGAGTCAATTCAACGACGTATCATCCGATACGCTCTTCGTAGAATGCCTTGGAGGCACACTTTCAACCGGCTGATTTACGAGAGTCACTGCCTTATGATCCATTTGGACACTCTTCGAATTCGTCGTGAATGGAAGGTCACGAAGGCACTCATCGTCGTAAATTTGCTGTCTGATCGAATAGATTGCCCTTCACTGCTCGCCGATTTGCCACTCCAGGTTCGTAGCCGTATCTTACGAAACACCTCCCAAGTAACAATTTTAGTTTTATTCCAGCCGTATAGCACTCCTCCCGACTTTGTTGATAAAACTACATTCAAAACTGTTTTGTCTACCAACACCTCCTCTTTGCTTCCTTAAAGCCAAAATTTGTTTAAAGAGGCCCACTCTATAGGCGGTTGTGAAAACAATTTAATGAAACCTTTATAATATCATAAAGATTTTGGAATGTTCTAGTGAAAGATGTTATGACCACTTCAGAACCTTCATAAAACCTATTGGCTGCCATGAAAACCAGCATATGGCTAAATGGCCACAGCCGTCAAAATTCACTGTTATATCGTGGTTGGTTTTTGTTGTCCTGCTTTGTTCGATTCTCTGCTCTTCTGGTTCATTTAGCAGTAAATAATATCCATGAACAAATTTCTAGTGTTGTTTGATAGCAACGTATCCAAAACAAATTGAGTTTTTTTTACAGCGTATATACTCCAAATCATATGCGCATTTCATTTTATCGTGAATATTGGCATGATAAGAGCCAAAAATTAATGCGCTTTGGAAATTATGCGAGTATACAACAATAAAAACAAATATATTCGATAAATTAATCAGGATTTTTTTAATGAAAATTGATTAAATTGAATAAGGTTATCCAAAAGAATGCCGAAATTGGTCTTCGATCTACAGTTCATTTGCATTGCATATAAAATTTGGTGTATTTGTTTTGGAATTATTTCTTATATTTCAATATGGTGATTGGAAAAAATCTCAGCTATGCCAAAAAGCCAATTTATCTTCGCAATGACTACTATAAACTTATTTGGCCATTTGGTAACCTCCTTCAATGCCAAATCGCCGTTTAAAGCATTTACTGGAGGCAAAATGGTTAAAAAATGCTTTTTCTACTGACCATAAGATAATATGAATGAGTCCTAAAACTGCATTTTAATACAGAATTTTCCGAGTTCATAAAATCGAAATAAAACCTTTGATAGGATTAAAAGGAATTTGAGAAAACAAGGTTTTAAGATCGTTTTGAATAGGCGTTTAGGTTCTCATAAACCAGACTAAATATTAAAAATATTGGCACCTTTTGGTGCCATAATAAAACCAGATTTATTTCTACTGGCTTTCATAAAACTTAAATAAAACTTAATAAAACTGGATGGTTTTGGCAATGTTACTTGGGCTCTCTCCTTAGAGTTCCACACAGTGGAACCGTCTACAGGACGACTTCTGGAATGATTGCTTTGCAGCGTACCTTGAAATGTGTGTCGTCTGTTTTTGATTTGAATATGTCGCGAGACTATACAAAAAGATAGTATTTGTTAGCGTTGAGATAGTTTAATTCTATCAATTGGACAAGATAAATTTGTTGCCTATCTCGAACTCATCTTCGTCGGTCGGTACTATGCTGTCAAGTCGGGCCCTGTCGTTCTAGGTTCCTTATGCCAGTATGTCCTTCGTGTTGGACGTAATAAATTCAACTCAATCTTCATTGCTTCAAGGCGCTTTAGTATGTTGTGCTGCTCTGTCACCGCCTCAAATGTTCTGCCGACAATATCTACGGCGGAGCAGAAAAATTGACTGAATCAGTTGAGAATCGGGCCGCGCATTTTGAACGCCGTTCGTTTCATACCAACTTTAAGAGCAATGTTGAACAGCAGGCATGAGATTTCATCACCATGACGAAGCTTCCTGCGGGATTCGAATGAAACCGATAATCCACCCGATATCCTCACACAGCACTGGGTTCCATCCATCATACCCTTGATTATTCGGGTCAGGTTTCCCGAAAAGCCGTTCTTGCCCATGATCTTCCATAGCTCTTTTCAGTTAACTATATCATATGCGGTTTTGAAGTCGATGAATAGATGATGAATAGGATTCTATACTCACGGCACTTTTGGTGGATCTGCGCAAAGTGACTATTTGGCCCGCTATACACAGTTCTTCGTTGATGCCGGCCTGGTAACTTCCCACGAATCTATTTACTAGTGGCGACAGTCACTGAAAGACGATTCCCACGATAGTTTTTGCAGTCCAGTTTGTCGCCCTTCTTGTAGATAAATCATAACGCATCTGTTGTTTTGGTGAGCAAAAGTAGGCCATTATTCCATAACACACAGATAAAAAGAAACATTGAATTTTCTGCGTTATCTAATGCACATAGAAAGGAATGCTAGATTTGGCAGAAAATAATGGGATATTTCATGAAATTTTTTGCCAGATAACGCCTGAATGTAGCCTATTGTATGGAATATTGTAAACATTGTTGTATGGCACATGAAAGATTGCAAACAATTTCGTTGTTTACGCCTCCTTTGGTTTGAAATTTAACGAGGGGAAATTTTAAGCGCTCGTTAAAATTAATTATTTTTTTTCTGTGCTGACAACGAGCCCATTGTGATTTACAGCTGCAAAAGAAACTAGCCAATGCTCTTGGATTTCGGATACCTCTCCATCGAAACTTCTGGTTCCCTTCATTTTTTGATATCTAAATTTATTTCATTTTCGTATTGCTTTTTCCACTTTTTTCATTCAGTGTTTCAATTTTACAACGGTTTTTTCTTCTCTTACGGATACTTAATAGGTTTACTTATCCATTACATCTTTTTCACTCACTCACACTGTCTCGTTTTCAACTTGACGCTTTTCATCATTTCCTACGTCCCATCCTTTCACATGTTCCGCTCTTTTTTCGCTTCTCGAATAAAACCTTCATCATTTTCCATCCACTCATACAAAAAATCGTTCGCCATGCAGTTCGTTTCCGAGCTCTCTACGAGTGCGTTAGTGTGTGTTTGGGTGTGTGTTGTATATGAACTACTGTTACTCGAGTGGATGCTTTCCATCTCTCACATGGTTGTTTTTTGGTTTGTTTACTTGTTTATGACCTTAAAACTTCTACTGATTTTTCGTTTTAAGAATTCTTCTTATTTTTCTGGACAACAAACATTTTCTCTAAATGTCACATTTTTTTACTGTTTTCGGATTTGAGTTGTATCACTACTTATGATTTTTTCTCCTGCTCTCTTCTTAACAAAACATCCCTAACCGAAGTACGTCAAGCTAGACCATGCTAAGCATTTGGCTCGACTTCTTCCCCAGAATGGTTTTCGTTCACCATGACTCCAATCCAAATTCCGTTATTGTTATTGCCGCCGGAAAACAAAAAGTGAATTTCTCGTCGTCGGTCGGCAGCTGGCTTGCTGATGTCGTCATCACCGTCCTTGTGGGGGGATGTTTGGATATAATTCTCTCATTTAAATATAATTTAATTTTCAACTGGGTGCAACGACGCTGAGCGGTTAGGATTCAAAAGGTTTTTTTTTGTCGCCATCGCTTAGACTCGAAAATGAAACAAAGCTCGGTGACTGAAACAGATGGATAAAAGAAATGCATGCTATTTGAAACACAAAAGCTTTGGATTTTAGCACTCGTTTCCCGAAAGGGTTTTTTTTTTTTATTCTTCCTCTGTGTTCTGCCGCTAGTTTTATTCTATCTTGCATTAGGAATTTTTTTTCCGGTGTTTGATTTTTCTTCGTTTGTTTGCATGCTTTAATTTTTTTTTGCATATTGTGGGTGTGTTTCTGATACTGTCCTTTTCATCTAATATTTTATCGCTTTTTATTGTGCTAGCGGTAGTTAAGTATTTTCTCCATCTTTTTTTTGTTCTTTTAGTAGTGATGTGTGGTTCCGCTATTTAAATAATCACTATTTTTTTATTTAGTTTTCTGCTGCTTTACGTTGAATTCATATCTTGCTCTCTTTAAGTTTTAAAAAGCGCAAAACACTAGGTGGAGCCTTGTAGATTTTATTTCTGGATGGAAGGAATTTTCATCTGTTATTTTCTAGCTATATTTTTATTCTTGTGAGACACTGAAAGAGGTAGGATTCTTCAGAGGATAGTCCGAGATGGACCCGAGTTGAAAAGTCTTCGGAAACAATTTCGTGGAAATTGTCACAAATCATCTTGAATGTAGGTCATTTTCAAAAGAACCTTCCGTAGTGAGATCGTACTTGGTATTTACAAAGAACTGCATTCCACAAATTGGAACGGCGGAAATAAACTAAACTTCAACTCGGGTAAACTCTCGTGAAGAAATAAATGCTCTTCAAATTTTTAGGATTGCAAGTGTATAGTGACTGAAGGCTGTTTGCACAGCTGATAAATTAAATCATCCTGTTTGTTCTGTTATCTAAGTGTGAGTACCGGATGAATTTTAGAGGGATGTGTTTTTCAATTTTGATTAGACCAGAAGTGGATTGCTGATCTTTTTAATAGAGTCTTTGTTTTTCGTCAGGTTGTTGTTTGAGAAGAAGTAGAGCGCGAGCTACAGAACAGGTGGAGGAGTTTTGCATGCTTGCTTTGACATCGAAACCAAAGATTCTAGCCCTAACTGAGTGAAAGGCATAATTACACGACACGATTTGGCTTCGTTTTTGCTACGCACTAATGTGTTACACATTTCTGTTGTTCCTAGCAACAAAAATACATTACTTTGATTTTTTTTCATTGGATTTTCTTTGTTTTCTTGTGTTTTTCTCCACCTACTTTATAGTTCACTATAAACGTATTTACATCCACTTGTTTCTTATTCATTTATTTATTTTTAATTTACGATATCACATTTGCATATATTTCCCCCTTTTTCTCTCTTTCCCACTCATTTATGTTCATTTTTTTTCGTTTTTATTTTGCGTGTTGAGTGTTCGGTATTTTCTTCTTCTTGTTCCGATCCAAGCTTTCTTCCTATGGTAGAAAATATATAAAATAAACTTTTATAGATCTGTTTTTCTTCGTTCTTTTCATACCTCTAATCGATTAAGCATATACTGCAGGAGCAAGCATCGCCTGCAGAAGCCACTTCACCCTTTTCTGCGTGCTCTGTTTGTTTTGTTTTGTTTTTTCTTATTGCCACCTAGATGAATGTGTTTAGTTTAACGACTAGTCGGGCATTATTTCCAATATCGAAGAAGTAGGCTTTGCTCATGGATGCATTCGCAGTGGGCCACAAAGAGCGTTCACCAGCGCGGTGAGGCAATGTGTCATGGTTGATAAAAAGTTTTATGGAGGGTTCAAAAGGCTTGTACATGGATTATATAAAATTTTCTGTCACAACCTGTATTTACTCGGTTGAAAGAGTTGAAAACTACTTTGTCAGAATCCTCTGGGGGCCCATCGAGCAATACATTGAAACAATTTCAGGAATCTTAAGGTTATCAATTCAACTAAAGTATTGGTACGTAGTTTGAGACCAGCTATGGCAGATCATGCACGAATATGGATTTTCTGAAAAAAATATGCGGCTGGTCAAAACAACGATGGATCGAGTGATTTGTGTCGTCTGAGTCTCAGGGACACTCTCGAGTCCCTTCAAAACTCGGTGTGGGTTACAGGTTTAACATTGCATTGAAGGGTGTGATTCAAAGAACTGGGATAAACACGAAAGGCACGATCTGCAGGAAGTCTGTCCAACTTTTTGGTTTTGCTGAAAACGTTGGTATCGTAGCACTTAACTTTGAGATGATGGCGGAAACGTACATCAGACTTAAGGCTGAAGGTAGTAGGATTGGTCTTGTGATTAATGTGTTGAAAACAAAATACATCAATGGAAGAGGCTCACGAGAAGAGCATGTTAGCCTCCCACCACGACTTAAGGTTGACGGTGCTGAAATCGAGGCAGTAGACGAATTTGTGTATCTGGGCTCATTAGTGACCGCCAATAACGACACCAGCAAAGAGATACAAACGATCTGACGCACGGCCCAACTTGGCTGTACTTCTCGCCGTTGGTTTTTTTTTAGCGATCTCGATCTTAGCAAAAGTTGTTAGTTTGGATAATCGAACTCCACTGACTCTCACTCGTATACTCCATCGCCTTTCATCCCGGAAACACGAACGGCTGCCTCTGGCGCTTTTCCAATTCCACCTGTTCGAGTTTAGTGCATTCAGCCACCCACTAAGTACACACCCATTTTGGCTGTTCACACTTGACTGTTTATCGATTGCCCAACGCATCAATTCAAAATGGCTGTTGGAAATAGATGGCACTGTATAATTTCCATTCTTTCCCGTACTCAATTACTAAACATATTAAACAAGTGTTACCCACCCGTAGCAAGTGGTTGTTAAGCGTCGTTTTGAAATCAATAAGGTAAACCTCATAAAATTTTGGGAGAACCTTTAAAAACATCATTACGGTAAGTATAAATCGGGCAAAATCTTTTCTCAAGCGTTAACAAAATAACCTTGTTTCTCCAATTAAATCATACTAAGTATCATACTAAGTAAATTGCCTCAAGAGCATCCTTACTGTTGGTTCAAATCAGTTACTAAGTGGTTGCTAAGTGAAGTATATAAAAGTATATTTTCCCAATAAGGTAAACCGTCCATCACACTGTGTGAGTGACATCAACAGCACCCTTAATGTTGGAATTAATCTGAGAAGATATGGATACGATGGTGATTACGGCGAATCATTAACTTAACCCAACCATGCTGCCCACCAAACCCTAGTATCCGAAATCCAATGATTTCTCACGGAAATGCAGAGGATTTCTTGGCTTCCAGAAAAGCGTCTGTCTTGTCATCACTTTCCTTATTTAACGCTAATTATGACGGGGTCGGAGTTGATTATACCTTAGTTTGGAATCACCAGTTTGTACAGTTTAAGGGGGCTTCAAATGGTGAGTTGACAACCTGGAAGGAGGGTGCGACCGGTTCACACAAGTTCCTATCTCATGCCTCTACGAGTAATATGATCATATAATATTGCCAGCTGTAAGATGGTGATACTGGCTGGTTGGAGGGCATCCGATTCAAGGGAATTGGATGGGGAGGGTGGGAACAGTGTGTGAATAATGTTCTCCCTATTCAATGGGGCACCCTCTTGAACGATAGCTCGCAATTTTGACCAATTGTTCAAACTTGTGGTTGGAGGGAGACACCATGGATACGTAGAGGTGATATTGCCTATCGATCCGTCCAACCCGTTTCTGGCCCTTCATACAATGACATCAGCGGTTATTAAAGCTTGATCAAGTCAAACAGAGAGCAGAAGCCCGTTGCTGTCGGACTTACTTTCCGTGCTATAATGTGTGGTAGTACTAATCATATTACATGATATCATCAGTTTTAGAAATTGAGGATGTATGCTAGTCCAAAGCATCATTTTTTGGTGTTCTGTGTAATAACAGCTGATCTGACAGCGACAGAATAGCAACCTCGGGTGGTCAACCGTGATCATGCTCATGTAGTGACTTTTACCTTAATGGTCACCTATCTACAGGTTCTTATTCCGAAAAGCAATGAAAGTACGACAGATCACATTCAAACGGATGTTGTTCAGTTGACCAAAGGACGAACTGAAGTTGAAAGTAGCGTCTAACAGTTGGTACACCACGCACGTTCGTCCAACTAATCCGACTGTCGAACTCATCGAACAAAGCGAACCGGGAGCCGAGCATGATCCACGTGTTCAAGTGCGAACCGGTATAAGAAGGTCAGCTTTGTTGTGGTACACTGGAACACGTGATCCTTGCATGGGAGAAAATCATCAATATCAGCAGTGGAACTACTGCGTCGACAGCACAAAGCGGGTATAAAACGAGCGCTTCTATGAGTGGATGAATGAGTTTTAATTTTGATATTGAAGTGAAAACAAGTGGAAAAGAAAGGAAGAGAAAATGAATAAAGTTATTTAAATATTAAATTTCCTTAGCGTTGTTTGTTCGATCACCAACAACCAATTCTACTCTCCACCCAGGGTTGTTTTTTAGAAATTTCAGTCTTTTCCAAGACTCGCTTGGTGTCAAATGATTGCTGCTAGCAAAGCGGAGCTAGTCCAGTCCAATCACATTGTAGCTCTATGTGACGGAAACAAGTCTAAGTATCAGGGCTTATTACCATCCTGGGAAGGAATACAAGGGTTCCTGCTCTCATCCAAGGAACGCGATGCAGTACAGTGCACTGCAGCCCAAACATATGTCATGTTAATTATTGGATGTGCATATTCGTTTACTTCTTAATAGGGTTCACCTGTTATCTCTCTGATCGAATCTTAGTAATTGAAATCAGTGATTGTCAATCAACTGCCTTCCCGCCTCCCTGCCTGCCTTAATTGATTGATATTTTTGCTGTATTTCAACGACGTTGTTTTGGTCCTTGTAGGTCAATGATTATCATATTCAGACGACTTAAAAATGTATTGCCTTACCCGTACACCCACTGGCGGTTATTTTCTTCAAAACGACTCACCGTTCTCCTTGGAAGAAACTTCCACAAAGCTCATGGCACATGTCCTAGAAGTTAAGGAGAGAATTTCTAAGAATTTAGGAATGGACTTCCCAGAATGTCTGGGAAACTTCCCAAAAGTTCAGAAGAGGACTTCTCCGAAGTTCAGTAAAGAACTTTCAACAAATTTAAATGAATATTCCTAGAAATTCTGGAGGGAACGTTTCCAAAATTTCGGGTAAATTTTCCTTGGATTTCAGAAGCTTAGGATAAAAAGCTCAGGAAAAAAATCCTTGGATTTCAAGAAGAAACTTACCAGAGAGGGCACTCACTATACGTTCAAGAAATGTTTTTTTTTTTCAAAATATTTAGGAAAGAACTTCTCTGAAGTTCAGGAGAGGACTTCGCAGGAGTTCCGATTGAAACATCCCAAAAGTTTAGTTGGAGCTACCCAGAAGTGCTAGAGCTTTCCTTAAGTTTCAAATCGAGCATTCCAGAATTTCACAATCAGGCTTTCTCGAGGGTCAAGAATTGCCAGAAATACAGGTTGATAGATCTCAGAAGAACAGAAAGAAACTTTCCAGCAGTAAAGCTGGTACTTCCTAGTAGTTCAAGCAGAAATTTCTCAGAAAATCAGGAACAAACTTTCCCGATGTTCAGGAGAAAACTTCCGTGCAGTTCCGAAAAGGACTTCTCAGAAGTTCAGGAAGAAACTTCCAAGAAATTCTGGAGAGAACGTTCTCAAAGTTGAAATTTTTTTTGTTTACTTTTCAGAACGTTCGTTGCAGAAGGTACATGCAAGTAAATGTGTCCCTTCAATTCAAAATTGTGATCACTTACATCCCAGGAACATAGTTCTGGATCCTTGATCCTAAGTTCAAATTTCAGTTTGAGGCTACACTTGAAGTAAAAAACTTATTTCTTAAAACCGAAGATCAAACTTGATATTCTACCAAACGCCAACCAAGCAATCATAAAACCCTCTTAAAATGAATAAGGTTCGTAATAGAGAAGGTTCTCCAGAGTGTTTTCCAAGACCTGAAAAATTTACTCATATGGCAACTTTCTGACATTAATGGTCCACAGCTTTCGAAGAAACACTGCTTGCATGCTTTATGACATAGTAGCCATAGCTTTTAGCTACATTTTGCACCCCGGATGCACCAATGTTGCCTGCTGACTAATTAACTGAGCAATGCACTAAAACATCATCTCACTTATAAATTAATATTTAATTATGCTGATATGCAATCGAAAAGTGATCTTTGGAAGATTTAAAGTTGGATTATCATTTGCACGGATAGCAAAATTTGTGTGTGTTGTATTATAACGAAGAGCTAAGAGGGTGTAAACAAAGGGATTGTTTTTCCCGTCGAAATTCACATAAATACTTCGAAGAGCCTGTGCATTTCCAAATCACAACCTATTGAGCAGAAATTTTGGGAGAAGAGTCAGGGAATTGTACAGCTGATCATACTTTGAACCACCCTTATTTATTTGGTATCTATGAATTTTAAAACAATAATTGTTAAATGATTCCATTTTTATCATCAAAATGAAATATGCTCTTTGTCTTAAAACCTTTTTGATTAAGTGAGATGCAGCGAATAGAAAATCGTTCGACATTTGAACTCCCTTGCAATGGTTTGGGCCAATAATTTTAATAGCCTCATTGTTTTAACATTATTACTTTACATGATTCATTCAAGCTGTGCGGGTAGTTATATTATGGAGCCAATTATAGAAGTCGAGTTGACCGTCACTTTGCTCGACCAGTCTATTTTGCAATTACAGATGTCGAGATCGACGAAATTTTGACTCAATCGACCACTAGGAAACTGATGACTCCCTAACAAAGATCAGTGTCGAATAACCGCTTGTTCAAACAAATTGCCAGACAAAAATAGAGAAGTTATTCAGCTTTCTAGAAGAAAAAGCTGTTTGAACAAACAGTTATTCAGCATTGATGTTTGTTTTGATACACGTTTTTCATCGGTTGGTGGTAATTGACTGAGCAAGGTAAGAAATACACTAAATCAATATTTTGTTTGAAGGTGAGTTAACAGAAAAACAACTTACTTCTAGCATAAAAAATTTCTAATCCTATTCTCAATAAACAAATAACCGTCAGTTCGAATGGCTCATCAAACTGATCAAAATTAATGTAGGCATTGCTCGAGGTTTTTGTGGCGTGGATCCAGCAATACTAATGTTAAGCTGAAGTGGTAGGAAATTAACCAAGAGCTCGATTTAATAGGACCACTTATGTGCATTGGGTCGGAATAAGAAAGAATAAAATGTATGTTCTCGTTTGAATACTATTACTTTTGTTATCCTAACATTGGCTCTCAAACCAAGTGGTTGATCGCTTGGAGACTTAGAACGACAGTAAAAGCTTTTAATCTTAGAACTCTGGGTTTTTCTGATCTAAAAGTGTAATGTCATCACCCCCTCTCTACCAGTCTAGTAAATTCCCTGCCATTGTGTCCCAGTTATACTATCCTTTTGTTTCCGTGCTACTGGTACCTGCCCAGCAAGCAGTGGTCACCCATCTGCGGCTTAGTTCTTGAAACGGACTACAGGGACCGTGGTTTTGCTAGATGTCGAAACCATGAGCAGCAAATAATATCTTCAATAAGTTACCTACCTAGCCCCTTCCAAACGATAATGTGACCCATTATCCTCGAGCTAGCCACGAGTAATTGGCACCCCATTACACTTAAATTGAAAAATTATACATTGTAAATAACAATATTGAATATCGGCTCTGTAAAGTGTAACACACGCTTGAGCCTAACAAATAAACGACCAATTTAAAAAAAATCTTAGAACTCTGATTTTTTTCCCAAGTCCTTCTGAGCGCATCCTCTTGGTACATTTGCACTAAGGATCTGGAGATTAATTCTCAAGTTAAGTGGTTAATGAAATTAATCCTAGATTTCTAGAAGAACAGAAAGAAACTACCTAAAATTAAGGGCACATCCTAGAAAGCTCAAAGGGAGACTTCCCAGATATTTAGAAAGATACATCCAATAAGGTCAGAAAGAGATTTCCTCGAGAAAAAGAGGTCAGGCAGATACTTCTCAGAAGTATAAGAAGCATTTCTTAGTCACAGTCTTAGTTCAAGCAGGAATATCCTTAAAACATCAGGACCAAACGTCCCTCAATTTCGAGATCATACTTCTCAAAAGTCCAGGAGAGAACTTCCTCGAAAATCAGGAGAGGACTTCTCAGAGCTCCAGGAAGAAGATTAAGGAAAAGGACTTCTTAGAAGTTTGAACATTCCAGAGGTTTTGGAGTTCTTCCCAGAAATTCAAAACGGAGCTTCCTAGAAGTTCAGGAAAAAAGATCTCCAAAGTTCAGGAAGAAACTAACCAGCGAGGGCACTACCTATTAGTTCTAAAAAAATCATGAACAAACTTCCACAAAGCTTAGGACATACTTCCTAGAAGTTTAGGAGAGAATTTCTCAGAATTTTGGAATGGACTTCCCAGAAGTTCAGGGAAAACCTCCCAAAAGTTCAGTGGTGGACTTCTCCGGAGTTTAGTAAGGAACTTTCAACAAATTAAAGTGAATTTCCTTAGAAATTCTGTAGGGGACATTCCCAAAATTTCGGTAAAATTTTTAATACGTCCTAAAAGTTTTGGAGAGAATTTCTCGACATTAGGAATGGACCTCCCAGAATTTCAGGGAAAACTTCTCAAAAGTTCAGAAGAGGACTTCTCCGAAGTTTAGTAAGGAACTTTCAACAAATTTAAGTGATTTTTCCTAGAAATTCTGGAGGTCGCGTTCCCAAAATTTCGGTGGATTGCAAATAAATATTCAGAAGTTTAGGATTCAAATGTTCAGGAAAATAATCCCTGAATTTCAGGAAGAAACTTTTTAAAGAGGGCACGACCTATACGTTCAAAAAGTAATTTTTAAAAATGTTTGGGGAAGAACTTCTCTGAAGTTCAGGAGAGGACTTCCAAGAAGTTCCGATTGAAACTTCCCAAAAGTTTAGTTCGAACTACCCAGGAGTGCTAGAGAGCTTTCCTTTAGTTCAAAATCGAGCATTCTAGAATCTCGAAATTAGGCTTTCTCGAAGCTCAGGATTTCTCAGAAGTACAGGTGGATACATCTCAGAAAAACAGAAAGAAACTTTCAAGAAATACGCCCTCTACTTCCTGGTAGTTCAAGTAGGAATTTCTCAGAAATTTTGGAACAAACTTTCCCAAAGTTCAGGAAAAAACAGTTCAGGAAAGGATTTTTCAGAAATTCAGGTAGAAACTTTCAAGAAATTTAAAATTTTCCAAGAAACTCTAGAGAGAACGCTCCCAAAGGTTTGGAAAAAATTTCCTCGCAGCTCAGAATGGGACTGGTCAGTAGTTTCGAAAGTATCTAAGTTCAGGACAAAAAACATACCAAATTTTTCTGGAAGGTTAGGTTGGGTTGTTAGATGTGAAACTAGCCAAATGTTTAGGAGAAAAATTTCCAGAGTTTTAGCAAAGAGATTTGAAGAAGGTCAGGAGAAACCTTTTCTGTAATTCAAGAGACAATCACAGGCGAAGCCAAGAGGCAGTTTATACAAAAACCATTCATTTGAACATAACAATATTCATGGCTCATGACACCATATTAAAATATGATAAACACCATCGTCCCAACCGTTCGCATCGACACAAACTCATATAGGAATGACAATTCCTTAGTTTTCATCTCACTTCATTTGGGAGATTTGATCGTTAAGAGAACTTCCTTGAAGTTTAGCAGAGAAACATAACAAAATTTAAAAAAGTTTATTATTATATCAAAGAAGTCTTCGAAAAGCTCAGAGAATTCTTCAAAAATTAAAAAAAACCTCGGTTATGAAAAACATTTCCACAATGTTAAATTTTAAATAAGTTGGTGAAAACTATAAAATAACTCTTCTGCTTTGAAATAGATCGACATTTGTCCACATATTAATAATAACTTCCTCGAAAGATACTTCAAATCGCAACTTTGGAACACCGTCACAATGAGGTTTTTGACTAACAAAAACATAAGTGTAATTCACAAAACAAGAGTAAAACATGTAAATACTTATTCTACGACTGTGAAAAATGACAGCTTAGTTGAGGAAAGAACTGAATTATTACATGGTGT
Organism: Aedes koreicus; assembly: GCA_024533555.2. Lineage (NCBI taxonomy): Eukaryota > Metazoa > Arthropoda > Insecta > Diptera > Culicidae > Aedes > Aedes koreicus. The sequence continues at coordinate 242,525 of JAHHFK020005511.1, read as the reverse complement.
AATATTTCAACGAAATTCTGAAAAATTTCAAAACAACAGTGTGGTAGACATAGTAGTTGAATGATAATATTGATAATAATAGTTTCAGTAAAAGTATTTGAATGTTTGTAAATATAGTATAATTATTATATATACTTTATTTTGAGTGTATTTTCATAAACGTACTTATTACTCGCAAGAAGGATATTCATATGGAAGCGTGTGAAAAATAAATCAAAGTAGGTGAATGCGCATAACCGATTCAGTTATCTGACGGTTTTCTTAGAGCACAGTTGAGCGTATATAATGTTTAGACGATTGACCGAGGCTGGAAATCTCGGTCAGGTCACGACAAACAGTTGACAGTCGAGTTCAGTTGCGGAATCGATCAGATTTAGTCGGCTTCAATAATGTGCTATTTTGCTCGACTCGACAGTGCGGGTGATTCCGAGAGTCGAAGTGACCTCACCTGCAGTGACGTGGCTCTCCATTTGATTTACCCAGGAGTGTCACGTCACTGCAGGTGACTTTTCTCACTTCACCAAGTGACAAACGTCACTTCGACTCTCGGAATAACCCTCAGTGAGTGTCGAGTCGAGTTGCTCTATTCGACTATTCGAATTAACCCCAAAATAGTATCTTTGCTTCAATTAAACCCAATGGTTTTTAGCACCTTTTATTGCAGCGTTTTAGAGATACATTTTTCTTACTGACGTTGCCATCAAACAAAGAAAACCGGAAACACCTTCAAAGCATAAAACTCCTACATTCAACAAAAAACTTCTACCTCTCCCAAAATAAAAAAAAAGGAAACATCCCCAAAGTCCATAATTGAGCTGTGTTCCCCATTCGCAACTCCCCCTGAACCACCTCCTTTGTGATTGCCCACCAACACATGCGGGTCAATTTCCCCCCTGTGATACATTACCCCTATCTTTTCGAATCGAATATTTTTCTTTCAAGTTTAAGTACAGCCGTAAAGCAAACAACCTCAGTTCCCTTTCCCCACGTAGGGTGGCTCCCCCCTTTCAACCGGAAGAGAAGCTCACCAACAAATTATGAGGGTACTACATCTCTTTCACTTCTCCCCCTCGCCCCGTGAGCTGCAAGCGAAGTAAGCACTGTCAAGGAATTTTCCGTCCCATCCTCGATAACGGAACGAAAAGTGCTGACACCGCACCGATTCCATTTGCTTTGCCTTGCATCCATAAAACTTTTCTCATTTTCTTCATAAATTCGAGATTCACGTTCTGGGTTTTTTCCGCTTGCTTCCCTTTTGGTTCACATGTCCAGTATAAATAATTCTTTTGTTTTTTTTTGTCTCGGTACTTCCTGTTCATTTTTTTTTTTCTTTCTCGGTTATAGGTTATGATTGTCTCGCGCGTTTTGTTTTTGAGTCACTTGGTAAACTGTGTTTCTATTTTGGGAAACTTTTCGTTTCTCGATCCCATTGCCTCGGGTGTGAAGGACTTCTGCTTCTTTCAGGCATATTTATTTTTCTCTTACTTTCCCTAATCAACATGCGAAATATCAGTTCAACAAAACGGCTAAGGGGTGGAAACCTATGGCATCCAGAAGCGGATGCCTTCAGAGGAAACAGTAGTTATAGAGTGAAAACACAGCTGGAACAAAAAACAAAAAGTGTTTCAACAAAATCAAGAGTTTCCATGCGCCTCCGATTACTGACTAGAAGAACGGTACAGTTTTGCTTCTTTTTCTACCATCTTCTTATTTAACGAGTTTTTAGTTTTCTTGTTCTCGACACTTAAAAATTACTTTCGCTACTTTCGTGTTAGTTGCTTCTTGCTACTCTAAAGTTTTACCCCGGGCTGGAGACTACTCTCCCCTACCTCCCCACCCCAACCCCTAGTGGCTTTCCACCTTCGGCTTGGGTTCAGTTGGTACAAAAACACTATTTACAAACAGCTTCCTCGCTCAGGTTACAGTTGACAATTACTGCTATTTACAAAACACTTTTCACGTTTCCGAGTCCGGCTCTCGACTTAACTTTCATCGTTTTATAAAAGTATCTTCATTAAAGTTTACTAGATTGAGAAAAACCTCTCCGCCGTCGCCAGCACCTCCATTGGCTAATTCCGGACCCTGGATCTTGATTATCTCACCCGGTTTATAGACACGGCTTAGTAACGGAAAAGGAAACAATCGAAGAAAGGAAAGTTCCGAGGAAATTTTCTCCATTTCAAAAATAAGTTTCGCTTTCTTTCAACTTTCCTCTGATCTATTTACACTTTTTTGCCCTTCCTCGTATCGGCAATCGTCATCGGAACTTTTGTTCACCAGTCTATGCTACAGTCATTTTTATCATTCCGTGTGTGGGTGTCTGTGCAATTTGTTGCCTACTTATTGTTAAATGGTTCTAAACTTTTCCCTCCCCTCTTTCATGCGTTGAGATCCTCGAAAAAGAAACACGTGAAAAGTTACACCGAAAAAGTCGTAACTCGGTCTTACAATGCAACCCGTCCCAACGCTATCCGAAACGAGTTCAGGAAGATGATAAACAGCAGACATGCCATCATCTGCGACTGCAGCAGCGATGTAGGTGGAAGCGAAGCGCCACTCAGTCCCATCAGCTCGGTGACGGAGCTACGGGAAACTTTACTCCGGGCGGCTCCTTCTATCACGTTGTTGCCATCCAGATCGATGGTGTCGCCGTCGTCGTCGCCAATCCCGTCATCGCCACCGCCATCCGCCAGGGGGGAATTTCCGTTGGCGAACGGGTGATCCACATTGGTTTCCGATTCCGTTACGTAGCGGTTGCGATTCTGGAAGGACACGTTGGCCACATTCGGTCCGAGGCCGGTCGGCGGACGAAGGAAACTGCACGTCCGCTGCAGCTTGTACGACTTGGTGATGTTCGGTGCATATCCGTCGAGATTTTCCGAGCCCTGCAACGGGGGAAGATGTGAGAGGATTAGTTGAATGCAGTTCGAAGGGGTTGTGGTAAATGGTCATTAATCAGATGTTCTAGGGTACTCTTGGAAAGGATAACGGTTCCGGTTCTAGAATTTGGGAATCCAGGATAATATCTTCAGTCTTAGGCATCAAATCATTTGAATTAATGTTCTACAGTTATTGCCTCTGGTTAAGGTATTTCAAGGAGCTGTCAAGTTTTTGTTTGGCTCCTCGCAAATTTGATTTTTGAAGAGTGAAAACCCTCTAAGCGATAGTTTTTTAACGATTTAATTTGTTGATGTTCCGTTTGTTTATATGTTAGTTCATGAGTGCATTTGTGAGTTTGACTGCATTTAGGAAATAATAATATAAGATGTGTGAAAACTTATCGACGTTTCTGTAACATGACTGTTTTGAGGTGCAGCAAAGCCGATCTTGGAAAACTATGATACTCGCTTGTAGCAGACTTGGTGAGGACGTTCTTTTTATACTTAATTGAACTTTTAAAACTTTGTAGGGGGAGTTTGCTCATTTACACTTCCGGTCCACTTCCTTGCATCTTGCTCTGAAGTACCTACCTGCTGGTCAGTCACCCACCGATAACCAGTCGAAATTTTGGCAAATCGACTGCTTAGAATTATCTCAAATTGTAATAACCCGCCCAATATATCACAAAATATTGCGAGTAGTTGAATGGATTGGAGATAAGGAAAGCATTGGGTATAGGACCAAGTCTCCCCCGGTTGGTAGATTCAATATCAGTTACTAATGCTATGATGGGCCACTAATCGGAGGGGCAGCCCAACTTGTCTTAGAAATTTGCAGAATATCCACAGAAAATAGGGCAAGCCGCTGCTCATGCCTAACTATTACCTACACAGGCAGAAAAAGCGATCACCATAATTTTCGAGTTTACGGTGATTAGGTCATGCCGGACTATTTGGGTTGCGATGCAACTGGCGTTTGATGTTCTGTTGCTTGAAAGAGCGGTGCCATGCATATGGCGGATAGTGCTAGTTATACTTTCAGCGTGTCGTTAACCAAAACGAACCCTGCTGCTGAGCTTTTCCCAACTATCCAACATCCCAGTGATTTCTCGTGGAAGTGCAGAGGATTTCTTGGCTTCCTTCAAAGCGAGTATCACGTCAACACGTTCCTTCCCATTCCCTACTTGACCAGCATTCGGGCATGGCCGGCGCCGGTATTGCTTCATAATGGGTCACCAGTTTTTACACATTGAGGATGCATGTTAGTCCCAAACATCATCTGTTGGTTCTTTGTATATACAGCTGACCTGGCAGTAATGAAGTGGCATCCGTGGGCGGTCAATCATGCTCATGCTCTTGCTCAGTTATTGACTTTAGTAAACTTGCATAAAAACTAGCAAAATAAGCCTGAAGAATCCCTTTATGCAGCATAATTAGAGGTGAGCTATGGGGCTCTAGACAGTTTTCGTATCAAAATGAAATAAAAATCACGTTATCAAAAAACGTAGAAGTACACAGAACAGTCTTTCATCGAGGCTTCCGCGAAAGCTTTCAAACACTTAATAGCTTCTTAACAATTCCACGACTCATACCCTAAAAGTTGACTAAAAGTAAAGTGCACAGAAAAAAATTATGAATTTTAACAAGCGCAATCTTTCATACCAGACTTAGTTCAGGCATTATATGACTTAAATTTACATGAAATATCCCATTGATTTCAGCCAAATCTAGCATTCCCATTATGTGCATTAGATAGCGCAGAAAATCAAATGTTTTTTTCAAACTGTGTATTACGCACAAAAAGTCCTGTTATTTGTGATTCGAAATGTTTATAAAGTCCATTAATGGTTGCATTACAGTACTTTTATTAAAACTTCAAAGCTACAGCATTAGATGGTTACATTTCTTCAGTTCGAACTAAATCTCGAACCTTCCTCTTGATGCTGATGGGGGTTCATCAGCACCCCCACAGTGGAAACGAACACGGAACCTGCGTTTTTTCGTACATTTTGCCCACATTTGCTGGATGTTCTTGACAGTATTTTTCGATTGGTCGAAATTCTGGGCAATTCGGAGTTTTATTCTTGAGTTGAAGATCGCAGTATGCTTTGCGCGCGGACGGTTTGTCTTTTTTTTCCCTCACCTCCCCTCCAAACCACTAAAATATACTTTTTTTTTTTCACCCCCCCAAAACCCCCCCCCCCCACTCACCCCCGGCCTGCCCCCCCCCCCCCCCCCAACCTTTTTTCCCCCCAACCCACTCACCAAGCGGTACAAACGATTGAGCGCGAAAGGAGTGTTCGTTTTGTTGTTTGAGGACGGTTTCAAGCGTCAGTACAGGGATCGGTTCCGGCATCCTAGGCCGTTGATCCTTGTGCTGCCAAACGAGTGTTATGTGCAGATGTCTGTTTGTACTTCACTGGAGCCATCATTTTTTTCTTCCTGGATGTGAACGGTTCGTGGGAGGACATTGTATCGTTCGTGGCAGATAGAAGCATTTATACTATACAGGCAATGGATAGTAATCGGGTGAGATCCTACCATAATATGCCATATATTGTTCGAAATTCAATTGTTTACAAATATCTATTATATTCAATTTCAAATAAGTCGGGGCATAACAATATTTAAAATAACAAATATTTAAAAATTCTATTATGTCCAACTTAAAATAACTCGGAGTAGTGGGTATGTGTGTTTGTGTGTGGGTGGGTGCGCGTGTGTGTGTGTGTGTCGGCGGGTCCTTTTTCTCTTTTCAGAAAGCGAGTAATGGCGCTATAACCATGAGCCAAAAAAAAGGCTAGGACAAGAGTTAGTGCTCATGTCCCAACCGACAGAAAAACTCCCACGCAAGAAGAGCCTGAATACAAATAGGAAGCACCGGTGTTCCAGCCCAGAAAAGCGGATGATAAAGGAGTGCATCAACTTTCTTAACTTCATCACTCCCAACGACCTATATACATATAAATATACATACGCTTTCTCGCCAACGAAAGCCTCCCGCTCCATCCCATCCTACTTCTAACTCTAGATGTCTATGAAGGTAGCATGAGTTCTCAGCATCTTCTTAAGTAGACATCTAATCAACACTTCCCTCCCATCCCTTGCTGATCATAAGGACCTGGCCAGGTGTTGTGCAAAGAGATCGATGGATGAAGAACCTGTCACACCCAAGGCAGCTCTTTTGGCGCTTCCATCGTCTCTACAACAGCCAACCCAGGATTATGTATGGTCGGAAAATGCTAATTCGGAGTTTTATTCTTGAGTTTTATTATCGATCTTGTTGGCAGCATATCACTGCAGAACCACCTTGAGGTAGTGGCAGCTGGCCAAATCGGACCAAAAGATGACTTTGCGCCTATGAATGCGGATGAACGGCAATACACGTTTAATCAGGCATTCCCCGCTGTAAACTTACTCGTCCTTTTGCTCCTTTCTCGGTCCACAGCCCCACTCCCTCCCACATATCCTCCTTTTCTCCTATTTTACCACAACACCACCAACAATTTTCCCACGTTCAGTCACGATGTAAAACTTTTGACCGGGAAGCTGCTTCAAATCGAGTTTGACGTATGTTTCGTCATTCATCAAAGTGCAGCTCTTGTGTTTCGTCAAAACACGCTCGTACACTAGCTTTGCACGCTTTTTGGCCACGGAATTCTGCTTCATGTGCCTGTTCGGATGTTAACTGGTTTTGTACGACTTGTATGCTTCCCTGCAAGAATGTTCCGCACCGTTTGAAAGTTGGCGTTGTAGTTTCTAGCCACATCTCGGATCGAAAGACCGGAGGTGGTTTTAACACACCTAAACACCTTGCTGCGCAGCTGACGATCCTTGGGTCTAGGTTCGTATGTCCGCTGATTCCTTTGATAACTCAGGGTTTCCTTGTAGGTTTTGGACACTCGACAAACTGTTGTTTTCGGTATCTTCAGCACTTTAGTCAGCTTGGAACCGGACCACTCAGAATTTTCCAGGTGTTTGTGTACAATATTTTTTCTTCTTTCGAATTCCAATTGACGTTATTTCTGAACGCGATCGACTACTTTGATCAAACTTGCACCAGTTGTTCTCTATTGAAGTGTAAACGAGCCACTGTCAAAGATTATCGATTCCCAACACTAGAGCTGCGTTAGCGACGCGCGAGGGGCGTACCAATTTACTTTAAGTCAACCTTCACTTTGGAGAGACAATTTTTCACAGCTTTTTCTTGAAATTCAATGAAGTGTCCATGAAATTCTTATTCAAATTTATTGAAAAAAACTAGAAAATAAATTTCGTGAAATTTAGTAAGAACTATCCAATATATCTTTTTTGTGTAAATTATAAATTAACTAACTGATACTCAAATTACCTTTTGTATTATATCAAATAGTTTGTATAAATTTAAATAGATCAAATAGAACTAACTTAAATACTTAATTCAATTTTGGTACGTTTTGAAACAGTGACATGTTGTCAGTTAATTCGTAAGCAACAAACTGAATTTGTGTTCTTTAATTTAAGAAAACAAACATGGATTTATACTTACTTATTCACTAACTTACTTATGCTGGTCCAACGCCCTATAAGGACCACACCTCACGATATTTCTCCATAAAAGTCGGTTGAGGGCTGCTTGTTTCCAGTTTCTCGAATGTCTCACACTTCCAACCGTAACCAATAATTCGAGGTTCACAAACTCATATACCACCTCGAACTCATCTTTATCGATTGCCTCAGTTCTGCCTATGCGAGCTCTATCACGCTCGTTTTCTTCATCCAACATATACTTAGTCTTTGACGGATTCATATTCAATCCAACCTTTACCACTTCACGTTTCAGGTTGGTGTAGTGATCAGCTATCCCCTGGAACGTTCTGACGACAATGTCCACGTCGTCAGCAAAGTAGATGAACTGGCCGGATTTATTGAAAATCCTACCCCGGATATTAAAGTCCGCACGATTCAGAACACCTTCTAGCGCAATGTTGAACAGGAGGCAGGAAAAACTATCGCCTTGTCGAAGTCCTTTGCGTGTTTTAAACGAGTCCGATAACGCACCCGATATCTTCACGTAACACTGCACACCATTCATCGTAGCCTTGATCATTCTGGTCAGTTTTCCGGGAAAAATGTTGTCGTTCATAATCTTCCATAGCTCTTAACGAATAATAGTATCATATGCAGCCTTGAAGTCGATGAATAGATGATGTGTAGGGACTTGATATTCGCGATACTTTTGGAGGATCTGTCGCAACGTAAAGATTTGGTCAGTTGTCGATCGACCGTTCACAAAACCGGCTTGATAACTTCCCACAAATCTGCTTGCTAGCGGTAATAGACAATGGATGATAATCTGGGACAGCACTTTGTAGGCTGCGTTGAGAATAGTGATCGCTCGATAGTTCTCACATTCTAACTTGTTACCCTTTTTGAATATTTCGCATATAACTCCCTCTTTCCAGTCCTCCGGTAGCTGTTCTGTATCCCCGATCCTAACTGTAAGTCGATGCAGACAAGTCGCCAACTTATCCAGGCCCATTTTCATAAGTTCCGCTCCGATGCCTTCCTTCCCAGCTGCCTTGTTATTCTTAAGCTGTTTGAACACATCCTTAACTTCACTTGTCATGGGAGTTGGCTTGTCACCTTGGTCCACCATACCGATTAAGCCATTCCTCCGGCTGTCTTAGTATTCCGGCTCGGCCAGCCATTCAGGTGTTCAGGTGTTCAGGTGTTCATCGTATTGCTGCTTCCACCTTTCAATCACCTCACGTTCATCCGTCAAAATAGCTCCAGCTTTATCCCGACACATTCCGGCTTGCGGCACGAAGCCTTTACGGGACGCGTTGAACTTCTTGTAGAATTTACGTGTATCTTGAGAACGAAACAGCTGCTCCTTTTTTTCGCACTCCAACTCCTCCAGGTGACGATTCTTTTCCTGGAAAAGATGAGTTTGCTGTCTTCGCTTCTGACTGTATCGCTCCACATTTTGACGAGTTCCTTGCTGCAGCATCAACGCCTGCGCCGCATTCTTTTCATCTTGAACCATTTGGCACTCATCGTCAAACCAATCGTTCCGGCGATTTCTTTCCACAAACCCTTTGTCGCCTTCCACTGCGTTGTTGATGGCTGCTACTTCTGCAGTCCTCAAGAGGGGCTTCGATTAGCTCTCCCTTTTCCGGCAACGCTGCTTCAAGGCTTTGCGCGACATTTGTTGCGACCTCGGGTAGGTTCAGTCGCTCCAGATTATGCCGTGGCAGGCGTCGGTATCGAATGTTGTTCAAAACGGAAAGTCTTTGGCGCACTTTGACCATTACCAGATAGTGGTCTGAATCGATGCAGGCACCGCGAAAGGTCCCTACGTCGATAATACCCAAGAAGTGTTTTCCATCAATCAAAACGTGGTCGATTTGTGATTCGGTCTGTTGTGGTAATCTCCAGGTGTACCGATATGGGAGACTGAGCTGGAAGTAGGTACTATACCTTGCGTGTCAATCCGTGAATTTTTTGTTCTTTAAAGCCCCATATACAAGGTTCTGTTCAATATATTTTACGTGGATGTGTGGCTCATTTTTATTTCATACACTGCTTTAACCACTGAGGGAGTGCAAACACTGCGTTTCTTTCCGGGTACGTATACGTATGGCCAAGTTCTTGGAGGCGGCGAAATTGAATTGAATGTAGAGAACAAATACGGATCTTGCATCTTGACGAATACACAAACATAGAAATCAGACAAAAGCTGTCGTATTTGAAGTTGAGCAGACTGTTTCTGAACAGGATACTGGCACTGTTGTTCCTAAGAACCCGGAAAGAAACGCAGTGTTCGCACTCCCTCAGTGGTTAAAGCAGTGTATGAAATAAAAATGAGCCACACATCCACGTAAAATATATTGAACAGAACCTTGTATATGGGGCTTTAAAGAACAAAAAATTCACGGATTGACACGCAAGAATATTGCTGCTAGAGTTGCCAGATCACGGGCGCTGCTTAAGACGCTCGCTGGTCATACCATATTTTTTTTCGGATGAAAAATTGTTTACTTTGGAAATGTCTCTGAACAAACAAAATGATCGTGCATATGGAGCAAGTCTTCGGGAAATACCAGCTGACAAACGAGGGGTTGAACGATGCCATGCGGTGATGGTTTGGGGTGCCATCAGGGTCATACAATGTCAATTTCAACTGAAAATCGTCATGGGACGATAAACTTAACATGCATCCCTTTCAATTGAAACACGTTTTCTTCTTTTGACAGCCACTTCTTAGTCAGCTTCAGCAAAACAATCGTCAAACAAACAGTTTCGACTAAGTTTTTCATTCATCGGTGTTTATTTTAGCCCTCGGTGTCCAACTAGTATGAAGCAGGACAATTGAAATTCATGCAATACGGGAATGAATTTAATTTCTGAGGTATTCATTATTTTTAAAACTAGAATCAGTGCCATCAGATAAAGTAATTGTAGCCTCGAAACCAATGATCAGCCATTTTATGAAATGATAAATGAAATTGCTGATATGTCGCTTTTATGCGATCTCTGTTGTGTTCACAGCTCCAGCGCAAATGCAACAAATGTAATTTCAATATACAGTATGCAAAAAAAGTGTATCCACCCTCAGTGAGAAATTAGAGTTCTTCCAAAAAATCCACCAGAAAATTGAAACACATTTAATTGTTGTTCAGTTGTTTATTATTTATGCAAAATCAAAGTAAATTCATGCGAGTTCAAAGCAAAAAACAAATTCTCTTGCATTTGAAACATGATGAGAGAAAAAAAAGTTAAAAAATAACGCAAAAAATAGTATATCCACCGTTCTGGCTCACATAGTTTAAGTACTTCGTATGACCACCTTTGGCTTCAATAACTGCTCGACATCGTCGTAGCAAAGACTCAACAAGCTTAGCAGTTGTTTCCGGAGTGATTTTGTCCCATTCAGTTGAGATTACCTGCCGCAATTTTCTTGTGATACCATCAGATTAAAAAAGCATAACTTTCGTCTCGTCTGACCAAATAACCTTATTCCAGCCACCACTGTTCCATATGTTCCCCCCCCCCCCCCTTTTTTTTATTTTTTTTTTTGGCCAACCAGGGTTTTTTTGGTGCTCCCCCCCCCCCCCCACCCTCCTTATAAGTTGATTTTGTTACGTTTGGTAGTATGTGAAAATGAAAAAACAAACCCCTTTTTAAATTTTTTTTTTTTTTTCCGCTTTTTCCCACAAAAAACCACCAATTTTAAACCACAAAAAAAAAAAATTAAACACAAAAACACCAAAAACACCAAAAAACCCCCCACCCAAAAATTTACAATCAAAAAAATTGCAAAAAAACCCACAAAAACCCCAAAAACACATTTAAATCGTAGTATCCGTTCCGGGGTGGATAAACTTTTTTTGCGTAATTTTTTACCCTTTTTCATAATTCATCACATAACCAGTGTTGTATGCACTCACATCAATGAACGCTCAATACCTGTTTTCGAGAGAGATAACTCACAGTGTTCATGTTCGTACCAGCATTGCAGCACGAGATGGAGCGCGACGGTTTGAACGATATAGTGATTCAACTCACCGCGAGAATAGGAAAAGCCAGAGAATGAGTTTATAAGAATCAGCTCTATCTCTCTCAGACCTTGAGCACAATCGTTATAACTCATGCAAAATTTGACTCGCAGCCTGAGCATTATTTTGCTGAGCAAAAAAATTCTTGCTCACTCAGATAATCGCTAGCAGTTGTCTGGTTCAGAAAATTCAATTCTAGCGAAGCCGCCGCGTGTGTGAGACAACGGCAAAACGAAAGAACAAGGAATCGTTTTTCGTTGCAATGCTAATCCTGACGGGCCTCGTTGGGAAAGCGGCTAGTGTGATGAAGACTCAGATAAGTGAGGGAGTAAAATACAGAATCAGACATTTAAAAATCGGTTCCGCATCGCGTCGTGGTCGTCACGTGTTTGCCATTGATGCGCAGTGTATGAACCAGAATGAAAACATAGAAATCATACACAAGGTTAAGTACTGGAATCGCAGTATATATAGAACTATTAAAGGAATTGTTTGGGTAAAAACTTGAAAATAACTGTACATAATTATTGAGATTTACCTCCTTTTGCTGGTTTCTTCATTCAGGAGTGGATTTTCAAAGGTAAACTGATAGGGTAAATATCGTTATTCCGTTATACTCAGCACAACACGCACTTCAACCAGGAGATGGAATGTGAATTTCAAAAACAAATTCTTTGTTTATTTATCTTTGCATCGTATCGTAGGATTTGAAAGACTGATTGATGAGGAGGAGTCGAAAAAAACTGACGTCGGATCATGGTTCTCGGTGGCAGTGAAATAATGTGCAATTTTTACGTTGAAAAACGGCAAACATTTGGTTAAAAAGATTGAAAGTATAAAGTTACGGTCGTTCGGAGTCGATTGGTGATATTTTTCAGTCCGGTCGCAACGTAATAGCAGTGGAAAAAGTGAATTGTAAAAAGTGTCCATTCTTGGGTCTGCTGTCTGGTCGTTCAAAACGTACGGCATGCATGGCTGCTGCTGCTTGCATCGAACCTGAGCTGGCGATTGTTACGTTTGAGGAAGAATGACGACGGAAAATCTGAGCAGAAATAAAGTGCCAATATCTAGAACTAGATTTTAGGGGAAAATACCAAAACCGTGCCAAAGTGAATTTTGATTCGGTGTGCTGGCTTAGTTTGTAAATTAATCGGTGTAAGAAGTGTGTATTAGACGCATATATCATGTTACTACCGGAAGGTTTCCGACACGTCGGCGACGGCCGGCTTGATGTGGACGAGTGCCGACTGCAGCAGCTGCGGGTCCAGCAGGACTTGGCCGAGATCTAGGACGTCGAGGAGAGCTGGTTTGCAATGCAACAAATAATTTATTTCTACCAAATGTTGAAGACAATATCAAATATCCTGTTTTATTTTATTTTGTGTATTTTGTTTTGTTGTTTGTTATGCTTGTCTCTTTTGAGTCACATTGGAGCGGCTCATTGCTTTTGGTGGAAAGTGCTAAATACTTTCAGCGTATCGTTAACCAAAACGAACCCTGCTGCTAACCTTTACCCAACTATCCAACATCCCAGTGATTTCTCGTGCAAGTGCAGAGGATTTGTCGGCTTCCTCCAAAGCGAGTATCATGTCAACAAGTTCCTTCCCATTCCCTACTTGACCAGCATTCGGGCACGGCCGGCGCTGGTATTGCTTTATAATGGGTCACCAGTTTTTACACATTGAGGATGTGTTAGCCCCAAACATCATCTGTTGGTTCTTTGTGTAAATACAGCTGATCTGGCAATAACGGAATTGCATCCGTGGGCGGTCAATCATGCTCATGCTCATGCTCATGCTCATCGTATCGTTAGATTTGAAAATAAATCTCGCGTAACATTAGAAAAGAGCCTATTCTTATTGGTCGATTCTCTTCATCGACTTTCTCTGTAGTATACCACGGCAAAATAAACAAATCTGTGGCTCTGCGTGCAGCGCCAAACAACTAATTCAATGGAAAATACTTTAATAGCTGAGTTATTAACAGAAATTTGATGAAGAAAATCGGTCAAGAAGGATAGGTTTTCTCGAGGTACGCGAGAAATTGCTGGCTGCTGAGATATTGTTGAAAATCTGACACAGCTTTTCAACCGCAATTACGGCATACCATTTTAAATTACGACTCGACATATTAAGGTATGCGACGACAACTACTAAAACTAAAACTATTTAAGCCACCACTGGCTGCCAATTGCCAAGAATTTAGAAAGGAATTTGGAAATTTGTAAGATAAAACAAACAAACAAACTCTTTCACTAGGGAAATTGAATTGGTTGTCCTGAAAAGGACGGATTTTAAATGGTCCACATTTGAATTTAAACCTCCTAAGTTTTTTTTTGCAGAAGCAGATTATTGGATCCGTTGCGTCTTACCAAAAATTGGCTAACAACAGGATCACACACAAGCACCTAATTTTGTTCCTCATGGTTCCGCCCACCGGCTGGCTACAAATACACCACTGGCTTGGTCAACCGATTGCCTATCACACGACTGCAAATCACATGGCTGCCCCTACAACTTCTAGCAACGGTTGCCTAGCGAAATAGAGTAATCAGCTACCTTTCCAATGGATGCTCGCCAGTAAACCCTCCAGGGTACTTGCCACCAGCTGTCAATCCAATATTGGCTCCCCGCCACTCCGCACAGCTTGAATATTACCGAACGAATGAGATAATTTGCAAAGGTGTACCCCTTATATATTGTTCACTGCAACATACGTTCATTGCTACATTGAAATCTGTGATGGAAAAGTACTGTGCATTCAGTAAATTTAGCCAGCAAAACAAAATGTTACAATGTTTACAATTGTGGAAGGATTATTTTTGACAGTTGACTTGATACGCGGGAACATTTGCAACCGATTGATTTAAACATCTTGAAAATCTATCGAGCATTTATTAAGTTATAAGCGTTAAATTTGTAAGGATATTCCGCGACGGACGCTATTTTCAGATTTTCATTTGACACACTGCCCTTGCCGTAAGACGTAGTCTGGTTTTGACTGTTTTAAATGAACTTGCAAATTGGCAAGCCACGAATCACACCTACAGAATATGTCCAATAGGGTTGAAGAAATTGACGTTTCGATCGAATATACTTTGTATGGAAGGTGGTCTAGCATCTTCTAATCATCTAGTTCGCTTCATGAATACGAATCAAAAGGTAATTCACATGTAGGTCGAATAAAAGTAGAGATCGATCTGTTACATACTATTTTGAAATTTTTTCATGATTTACATCTAAAAACTCACTAAATTGTTTATGATTTATAGATAATTCAGGAAAAGTTTGGAAAAAATTGATGCTTTCTTTAAATGATGCTTTCTTTAAAAACATTGCTTTTAGTTAACTGCTCTTTTCAGCTAAAAATGTATTGAACAAACTGGTGCTTTGTATGTTGGTCACTTTATCAATTCAAAGATTTATAGGAACATCCCTGCCTATAGAAATATACCATAGAATACCACTCTTTCGAAATGTTTGGACATTGTTCGTATTATATACAGCCCAAAACAAGCTAGAAAACACAACACATCTTGAACTCATGGATATCGATGGTTAAGGAACTGCATATTCTTAAAAAAAATGCTGAAATGAATTCATTTAAATATTGGCTTACACTGCGCTCTGTTTGCTGACATATAAATAAGCGTTCGATGCCAGATGCAAACAAATTTCTTGCCCACGCACGAGTTTGGTCAGCCAGCTCGAAAATTAACCTGGGGTCGCGTTGTGGATCTCGAAACGAAGAACTTTTTCTCACAAGCATTCGTACAAAAAGTCCTTCGTTTCGAGCTGCGCAATGCCACCCATGTTCTCGCAAGTCTCGTTGGTCAGATGCACACTTATTTCGTCTTTATTAATTACACCAGATATGCATCTAAAAAACGACACAAGCTAACGCCTAGATCCAAATAATGCAAATCCTATAATACTATCAAGATCAATATCAAGCTCCACTAAGGAAGCAGAAAGCGGATAGGCGATGATGAAAAAATAAATCCAAACCTCTCTCTTGGTTGCACGCCATAGACTCACCTACTAGATGCAAGCAAATTGCCCGTAACATCTTGCTCAACCAACATTATTCACTCAATGAGCAAACCCGTCAGCTGCTCAAGCGGTACTCACTCACCATGCGAGAGGCTTCCTCGCCAATCAATAATAGTTCATTTCATAGAGTGAAGAGATAAACCGCAATGGCAAAAACACGCACATTCACTCTCCTGTGGAAACGATAGGGGGATGATGAACAGTGGTATTATTTTTTGCTCTCCTCTCGCAAGTAGAGAACTCTCGACTGTAAATCGTGAAATCGCTCATGAATCAACAACACTGTTTCCAACAGGATTCAGTTCCAGCGCATAATTCAGTAGTTGTTCATCAGTGGTGTGCGCAAAATTTAACATGTTTCATCAGTCCCTCTGAATGGGCTGCATCGTCTACTGATTTGACTTCACTGGACTTCAATATCTGGGGATACATGCTAAGAAAACTGGTCAACTTGAAGCACACGTCTTTGGACTCATTTAAAAAACGTTTGGTTGAGATTTGGGATCATATGCCGAAAGAGGTGGTGCGTGCGGCTTGCAACAATTTTGGGGGTCCTCGATCCGCGATTAAATAAAAAGGAGAATGATTTGAACTTCACTGAAAACAATTTATCATAAATTTAATAGTTTTACTTGTTATTTAAAGTGCAAGGAGTGCGAATTCTTCTATCCTGCTTAAGTTTTATAAGATTTTTCAAGTGTATCATTTCTACGTTGCCACATTACAATTTATTTATCGTTTCCAGTGTGTACACTGAAAATTTATTTTCGTAAATTAGCTTTCACTCGTTTCGTAAACATGGATTTTGTGCTAAGAACAAATGTCTCGTATTCATATTGCTTTTTATCTGACGAAATACAATTACTACACCTGTTTGTACAATGCACGAAATGAACTTCGTGAACACCAGCCAATCGATGCTTCTCTTCTATCGTACTTATGCACGATGG
Source organism: Aedes koreicus (assembly GCA_024533555.2). Taxonomy (NCBI): domain Eukaryota; kingdom Metazoa; phylum Arthropoda; class Insecta; order Diptera; family Culicidae; genus Aedes; species Aedes koreicus. Next base: position 226,104 of record JAHHFK020005511.1, on the reverse strand, counting down.
TATTGCTGCTGGGACGAGCGGGAATCATTTATTTATCCCAAAATAAAAATTAAAGCTCTGTTAAGAGTTATAAATTCATACTCATTAATCAAGTATCACCTCAAGAGTCACCATGGGCTAGTGAGATAAACCACGGATTCAGTCACAGATCTTTCCAAAAATAAGGGATCGAATCCCATGTCCGAAACATTTAAAAACAACCTGGACAGTCCACATAGTTGCGCTTTTTTAAATTACATTTTCAGTCGACATAGTAGATCTGTCAGACGTTCATGCAACCACCAGAGAGATATTTCATCATAATTTATAACAAAATTTTTGTAGTTCGTTGAATTGTTCTCGTGCAATGCACGATTGTTTTCCTGTGTCAACAATTGCTTCGTGCTTTTGACAGTTGCGAGTGAACGCCAGTATCGACTTTAAAAGTAAAGAGGTTACGGAATTTTGTTCAATATTACCAAGCGGAATTTTGACAATTGATCTACATGGAACGAAATGTCACCGTCACTTACGGAATAATCGAGCGGAATATTTTTCCGAAAGTAAAAGTGACAGCTCCCATTAGTTTGCGTGGAAACCTTACAAATTCCAATTTTATTTTTTATTCTTTTCAGGTGGATACTGCTACAAAAATCTCTTTTCGATTCTTTACTTCTCCGTTTCAGTAAACGGAATTTAACATGGGTTTGGGATAGAAAAAGAAATTTCTTTCGAACTCGATACCGACCTCGTGCCGTTAATTACGACGGTATCTTCATAAAAACAACAAATCAGTTTCGTTGCAGAAAACAACGAATAAAGTTCTGTCCAGTTAGAATCCGGAATCACTTATTGTGTTGCAGCGGCACGGAAAGTGACCACTGTAAGAATTCTTTTACAGCGGTTTGTTTACCTAGGCGCTCACTTTCTGTGGTATAAATTTCACGGTGTTTCGGTATTCCAGATGGAAGCCGAGAGGAGCGAACAAATTCTGCACACCCACGTTGATAATCCAACGTGGTCTGCAATAAAAATCGCAAAAATGATGAAAATCGCCAAATCAACCGTGTATGATGTGCTCAAACGTATCAGGGAGCGAAAGAGCGTAGATCGAGTGCCTCAAGGTAAGCGTCGTAGTGGAACATATGACCGCAAGCTGAACCAGAAGGTGTTGAGAACCGTCAGAACAAATCCTGGACTATCAGATAATGAAATCACACGAAAATACGCTGCTGCTCGCAGTATCGTTCGAAGAATTAGTTTACGAGCAGGATATCGTTCTTATCGAGCCAGCAAGCAACCAAAAAGAACGTTGAAGCAAAGTTTCGTCACCAAAACTCGAGCTCGGAAATGTACCTGTAGGTTTTGATGAAGTACAAAGGATGCCTGCTCATCGACGATGAAATCTACGTCAAAATGGATTTCGGACAGCTTCCTGGCCAAAAATTCTACATGGAACCGGCACGAGGAGATGTTCCTGCGAAGTTTAAATTTGCTTTTATGGACAAATTTGCCGAAAAAAACTGATGATTTGGCAAGGGATATGCAGCTGCGGAGCAAAGACCAAAGTGTTCGTGACGAATGAGACGATGGACTCGAAGCTGTACAAGGAAGAATGCCTCAAAAACCGCGTACTACCTTTCATTAAAGCCCATAAAGGTTCCGTGAAGTTTTGGCCAGATTTGGCGAGTTGCCGGGAAGTCATCCAGTGGTACCGCGATAATAACGTAGATTTCATCGATAAAAACATAAATCCACCCAACTGCCTGCAGTTCCAGCCCATCGAGAAATTTTGGGCAATAATGAAGCGGAGGCTTAAGAAAAGTGGAAAAACGGCTCGGGACGCGAATCAGATGACCAAAATGTGGAACAAATGTGTTAAGGAAGTTGACTCCGGAGGTGTGCAGCGTTTGATGGGAGGAATAAAGAAGAAAGTGCGAATTTTCATTAGAAACGAAGAGACAAATTTGCATTTATAGTTTTTAAAGTACAGTGAATTACCTTTGTTTTGATGTATTGAACTTATTTGTACGTCAATCCGTTACCGAGATACAGATGATTTTATTATTCTGAACTCTAAATGGACATAGCTTTATATTCGTTAGTTCTAAATACCTTCGATTTCGTTATGTGAACTAAAATTAATTTGCAGTGTATGCAGGTTTTCAATTGATATTGAATTATTGAAAAAAAAAAAAACAAAAACAAAACGAACATACGACCCTAAGTAACAGGTATTATCTTATGGATAAGTTACGAGTTATCTAAGGGTAGTTCTGAGGGATGTTTTGAGGGAAATAAGGGAAATTATTTGAGATAACTAATGGTAATTTCTTAGGAAAATGATAGCATATTCTTAAGACACATAGAATAAGGAAAAGTAGGCCACTATTAAACAATAATAAGCAAACTTCCGACAGAGTTTTGACAAAAAAAATCCGAAGAAACTTAAGTTTAGTTTTTAGAGAATTTGTAAATAATCTCAATTAAAATTGATTTTAGTTCATAGTTTTTTTCTCTCAGCTTCTGCGAGGGACACAAACGACAACAAACGATTGAAATGCCAAAATGGAGGAGTAGACAGCAGGTTGAACGAAGAAAAGGAGAACAAAAGGTCAAACCGACTTAACTTCTAATTGTGCCACCAGGTCGAATAATCAGAGGCGATAAATAGAAAAAATATCGAAAACAACTATAAGAAAAGACACATTCAAATCAGAAATCTGAAGAAAATTGTTGAAATTGTTCGTACAAAAGCATTTTAAGTTCGTCCAATTTTTTTCTTAAAATTTTATGGCAATGGGAACAATCCTTAAACATTATTTTCATTCTTTTCTACACTACTCTTTCTTCATTATAACGAAAACTCTATCCGGCCTGTTTTGTTCCCGGCTTGGGCAAAGGGTATGGTTGTTTACTCTCACACCATTTTACTAATTTAATACTTTTTTAATTTAATTAATATTATTACTATGGAAGGTCATATAAGTTGAGAGCGGGAATTAAGCTGAACGCAACGGTTAAAGGAAAATGCAGTTGTTTTCTCTCAAATCTTCTGAAACCCATCCAGCAGCCAACTTGTTCCAGCAATTGAGCCTGTGGATGAAATGATTGCATTTCCTAAGAGGTATGGGTCCCTGACAGGTCCTTCAATGCCTTACAATCCCGGGCACTGAAATTAGGACCTCCTTCTGCCAGACATCTCTATCACATTCCAGCTGCAACTAAAGAAGAGCTCTCCCTCCCTCTGTCTCTGTCGATGGGTTGGTATTTAAAACCGGATCCAGGCACGCTCGATGGAGCAGGAATAAAGGAAGAGTCGATGCTGAAAACACACACCCGTGCCCATACGCGGCATCGAGTCTCAAGTTCAGGTCGAAACTCAGCTAATATTTCCAAACGCTCCGGTTACTGCATCTGAGCTATGAGCTATGATGGAAGGATAGAAAGCTTTATCACCCACTTTCATTGAAGTCAGTGCCACTGGAAATGGAGGAGGTGAAAATGAATGAAAATTAGTGTGTGGGTGGAAGGATGGGAAATGTGTCTGTAGCTTAAAATGTCGGCTTCCATTGATGTCTATTTCTCACTCAAGTGAGTTCTGCATGGGCCAACAGTGCCGACGGAGCGAAAGGAAAACCTTACGAGCTGGCTGGATGTGAATGCCTTGGCAGAGAGCAATCGAACCGAGAACGAAGAACTTTGGAATATTTATTAAAAGATTCCACCCAGGCATGCCATTCCGACAGGCCCGACCGGGAACCGTGTTGGCTTTTTGTGCCTATTATGCCTGTATGAGCCGTAGTATATGACCGAAGAAGTCTTTGCCGGAAAGACTTTGTCGTAGAGCGCACAACACCGACCGGGGCTTCAGCAGGGTGAAACCCATAAATAGCTTATATAAATGGGATTCAATTTTGAAATATTCAGTGACTGACTTTAAGTGCTTTATCAATAAAATTTATTTTCAACCGAAAATTAGCATACTCCAATATCGATTTTCATATCGTATTCACCGCCGAGTCGTTGCCGGTTGCAAAATCGACAGCTCTAGGCTCAGCTGTCGAGTGAGTGGAGTGTGAGTGCATGAGCAACTGCATTCCAGCTTTAGAAATAGGAAAAGGGCTTTTCGTCTTCCGCCGCCGTTTCGACAGATGCAAGGGGACTGGAAAACACGACGGGGATGGAAAACGTTTGCAAGTGCTTTGTTTAATTTCACAACTATATTGCTCTGAAGTGCTTCGACTTGTACATACACATTGTACATTGTACAAGTCGAACGAGCGACGAGCTAGGCCGATGGAATGGGAAGTGGAACATAAGCACTTTTGCGGATGAATAAATTTTATACGATATATGTGGGTTGGTTTGCCTTTCGAAAGCTTTAGGAAGTACCTAATTTATTTATAACGAAAAATTTACTCGATATTTAACAAGCAATAATTTCAATCTGTGCACCACACATTTTGTACCAGATTTTATGGGTGGACTAGTGGAAATTGTAGAGAAGCTTTCTGAAGCTTTTTCATTCGAAAACATTGAAGATTAACAAAGGTGAATTGCGTTTACACAGATAAGGCACAAAACGGGTTTCTCAACAACAAAAATCCAAATTTCCAGATTCAGCTCAGCGAGAGCGGTGGCTTAAAGTTTTTTTTTTATAGTTACCTACCTTAGAATAAGAGGTTTCAAGACCACAGGTCTACTTAAAAACAAATAATTCTTGAGATATTTCAAAAACTTCAGCAATTCTGACATGGATCCTTTTTTGAAACTTTCAAGTATCCACAATAAATTGAGTTTGAAAGATTTAAAAAAAAAGAACATCATTAAACGCGGCATATGAAAAATTACAATTTCTGGACTGCTTTTCAGATAATAAAGATTTTCATGGCAGAACATTTTTATGGTAAAAAACTTCTCTCAGAATCACCCTAGCGTTGAAGTGACATTCCTCTCTAGGTAACAATGCGTTGGATAAAGAACAATTTGTGAATCTGTCTCTATTGAAGGAAGTAGTGTTTTAATAAAATACATTCGAATCCTTGGCTGACATTGACAGATTCTTGCCAAATTGAAAATTGCTGTTTTTTTCCTAAGAGGAGGGTGTTTGTGAACCCAATCACTTAATTAATTTATATGAGGATATGATGATCTGATTATTATATGGACTACCACTCATCTAGTACGGAAACGTTAGGCTCGAGTCATTTAACATCTGGACGCACTGTTTATTTTACTGCAGCGCTGCTATTGGTCAGATCTGGAATGTTTTCACGGCAGTTTGTTTTGAAATGTTTCCTCTTTCAGTGCTGAAACATTTACGATTTATTTTGTTGCAAAGAAATTATACTTGATGGAATCAAAAATTAATTTTTGACACCCACATTGAAAATACGATTTGATCAAGTTCAAAAATCGCGAAGTCGTTGAAATTGGCTGAATCGACAATGCGCAGCATTTTCAAACATTTCCGTGAGTCAAAGCACCGGATTCGATTTTTTTTTTGGGTCATTCAGCAACTAAACAGGGTACTGAAGCAGAATGTAAAACCGTGCCCGGAAGTTGTATAATGAGGGTCTTACAGAGTAAGAAGGATTCATCTTAATGGACGATGGAACATACGTGAAGATGGATTATGGGTAGCTTACCGGGCTAAAGTTCCATAAAACCGCGGGTCGAGTTGATGGTTCACGCAAGTTGGAATTCGTTTTTGACAATATATTTGCAAGAAAACTTATGATCTGGCAAGGTATTTGCAGCTGCAGATAAAAATTTGATTGGACCTGTACAGTGTTGGCCTGGTTTGGCAAGCTCCCACTAGAGCGAAGAAGTACTACAGTGGAACCGAGACAACAGGGTGGATTTCTTCAAAAAGGACATCAATCAACCCAACAGTAATCAATTCCGCCCATTTGAGAAATATTGGGCAGTTGTCAATCAGAAGAGTTGTTTAAGAAGAGTGGAAAGTTGGCTCGAGATGCAACAGAAATTAAGAGATGGTGGAAAAAAATTGGCCTCTCAGGTTAGCCAACAAAGTGTCCAAAATATGATGAGTGTTATCCAAAGATATGTTCGAGATTTCATCAAAAAAAAATATGAGAATAATATTTTTCGTTCTTTTGTCATACATAACCTTCATTTTGAGTACTCAAAATTTCTGTTTCATTAACATGGCTTCAAGATAGATCCGTTTTTCTTTGCCACGGGGTCTCTTCCCTGTTTGATTTGAGCAAGCTTTTATAATCTCTGATTTTCCTCATCATAATATTGTTTGTAGGGCAAAAAATGGGATGAGTGGATTGATAGGCAACATCACTAATACGTATCCATGAGATGAAAAATAACCTCCTTCCAAAAACAAGACTGAATAATTGATGAAATATGCGTTCAGTTGAACAAGAGGATGCCCCAATGAAGGGAGAGAAGAGCTTGCCCTGTATCCATAAGCTTTTAGATACGTGGAGTTGACATTCTCACTCTCTTCATCCAACTTGCTTCAATCAGGTGCCCTGATGGTCCCTCCCATATCCTAAAGATAATATTAAAGTGGATCGAATCTTATTTGACAGATAGAACACAGGTGGTACGTTTCAAAGGAATGATCTCTAGAGCCGTTAATGTCACCTTAGGAGATCTCATTTAGGTCCTCTTTTATTTATTCTTTTTGTTGATGATGTTAGTCTTGTGTTAAATCATCTTAACGTTATTATCTATGCTGATGATATGAAACTGTAGATGTAAATCTGTAGTAATTAAGATTTGCAACATTTCCAGAGCGAAATTGATGTCTTCTACGAATGGTGTGTTAAAAGTCTGCTTGATATTAATATTAAAAAGTGTAACATCATATAATATTCAAGAAAACTTACTCATCATGATTTCACGTGTAGTCTAGGAAATCAGTTAATGGAAAGATGCAACAAAATAAGAGACCTAGGAGTGATTCTTGATTCTAAATTGACCTTTGTAGATCATTTTTATGCAACAATTCTCAAAACAAATAATATGTTAGGATTCATCAAAAGGTTCAGTTATCGTTTTAAGGATCCATATACTATCAAAACACTTTATGTAACGTACGTAAGATCCATTTTCGAATATTGCTCTGTTGTTTGGGCTCCATACCAAGAAACATACATTAGTCGTATAGAATCTGTACAAAAACAATTTTTGCTATTTGCTCTCAGAAAACTAGGCTGGAATTCATTTTCTATTCCATCGTATGAGTCTCGTTGCATGTTAATTGATAAAAGAAATTGCTATGATCTCTTTTGTAAATAATTTTATCTCGCAGCGTATGAATTTGGCAAACCTTTAAGAAAGTTTGACTTTTATGCACCATCACGCATTTTAAGAGCTAGGAATTTATTTCATATATGGCCTCAGAGAACAATTTTTATTAAGAATAGATCAATGAACAGAATGATAAACATCTATAATGAACATTGTGGAATAATTGATGTTACTATGCCTAAGGCGGCAATAAGAAACATTTTGACTGCAAGAGTTGTAACTCATAGATACTTACTTTAAATAAATGTAAATTTTAATGAATAAATGTTGATGTATATGTAGTCTACAATGATGAGTGATGAAATAAATAAATTCAAAATAAAATAATCAGCAAATTAATTTAGGTATAAAAGGACCGAAATACCTTTTTTGAAGTCGGCTACGTCTTTATTTGTACATAGAGGTACACTACAGAAGTCTCGTAAAACGGAGAAATATTGTTCGCTATCTTCAATAGTTTTTTATGGTTTCGGATAAGATGAACACATGTTTCATTTTTTTGAAATTAATTATGATAATAAAAATCACTTCAAAACTTATGACATCAGCCAGTTCACGTTATAATCGCTTGATTGAACGTTTTCTCTGAATGCTGCTGAATGTCTAATAAATACAGCTTTAATTTTTGCAAGAAAATTTACTATTTTGTTCGGGGCCATATACTTAAGGTGCCACCACACGGAGTATGAAATCTATGCTATAGTTCACTTTGATATAGCCGTTATAAATATCTATTTCATAGTTCTATGAGATTCGAGAAACGGTTTTGCAAAAATATGAGCTATGAAGTTACACTGATAGGCAAAATAAAGTGCCCACCTCATCGTTTTTTCAATTTCTCTCATTTACTTGGTTCAAATTAAAGTAAACACACTGTATTTTTTTTTTATTATCTTATTTTTTATATTCTTTTCAAGTTTCACTTATGGAATACTGAAAAAAAAGGAGTTTTACTTAAAGAAAAATAAATCAAGTGCTTCAAAAAAAGCTTTAAAAAAACAGGGAACTTCAGGGAAGTACTTAAGAGAGCTTGAGATAATTCTTCGGAGAAATTAGGGAAAATTATTCAGAGAATTTCAGGAGAGTAGCTTCAGGGAAGTTCTTCAGAGGAATTTCAGGGAAGTTGTTCAAAGAAATTCAGGGAAGCTGTTCACAGAAATTCAAAGAAGTTCTTCATAGAAGTTCAGGGAAGTTCTTCACTGAACTTCGTGGAAGTTTTACAGAGAACTTCGGTGGAATTCTGCACATAACTTCGGGAAAATTCATAAGCGAATTTCAGGAAAGTTCTTCAGAGATCTTCGAGGAAGTTCTTCAGAGAAGTTCAGGGAAGTTCTTCTAAGAAGGTTAGGGAAGTTCTTCTAAGAAGGTTGGGGAAGTTCTTAAGAGAAGTTCAGAGAAATCGGTTAAATTCATTGCTTCGAAGTTTCAAATTATTTGTACCGGTTCTTAGAGCAGCAACATTAAATGAAATTGATATGACAGCTTTATTTAAAATTTATATTTTATTCACAAGAGGATTGGCTGTCATTTTACGTGATTTTGAAGAAAAATGGCAATTTACAATTGTGTAGGAGTGATAGACGGAAAGCACGTAAGTATAAATGCCCCTGCAAACATAGGAGCAAAAGGAAGGACCAGTGGTGGTGGGAAATTTTTCGATTGCTGATGGGGCATCCAATGCAAGATCTTTACCTCCTGAGAAGCCTGTTTCGGCTCCGATATTGGGCAAGTTGAATGGCTCATCTGACGCGACGACAATCAGCTGCTTTTGAGACATTCTGAAAATTATTTTCTCTTCATAGGACTGCTCAAATTTGTTATTCAAGTTCCTTAAAGCCATCGAATATTTGTTAAACAAGGCAGTCTCCATCAACGAGTTGGTTGATTTACCCAGAAAAGTGGCCCGATTTTTTAAGTTCCGTGGGTTTGGTTACGATTTCGAGGCAGTTCGAGAGCAGCGCCATCTCATCATACGATGACTTTTTACGCTTCAAATTGCGCTCTGCTGGCTTTGGTTTCGATCCACTTGGATGTTCAAGTTTCAAAGAGGAGTGATTGTACGTTGGAGTCCCTGATTCAAAATCAATGGTTGAACCTCGAAACTGGTAGAATTATTATCTGCCTCCCAAGTTTATCATCTTAAAAATACTTAGTACTTAGCTAGGTATCAATATCCCCGGGTCTAGACTTTCTCAGGATGAGGAACTGCAAAGCAGAATAATACACTCACTTTGAAGTATACACTTCCACAGGTGATCGGGATTAGTTGGGTCCCAAATACCGGATGTTGCTCCCACAGCTCAATCAAGAAGAATTTCATTTCCTGGTCCATTTTTGCTTTAAAAATATCGCGAAACAGACAAACTAGCAAATAATTCAAACGAACTGTTCAAAAACGTTAACCAACAAACTATGATCTATTCCTTCCGGATGGAATAGTTCAGAGCCTACTACTATAGCATAAAAACTATCGCTAGAGTGTAATCCGTTGAAAATAGTTGTAGCAACTTTATTTTGACTAAAATGAGTTGCTAACAAGTTACATCAACCGATTTGCAACAAGTGCTCTGCTAGGGTTTGGAACATTTATAATTCCGTCTTTCTTGGTTAGATTTCGAAGCATATTAGATCAATCGATTGGAAATCATTATAGCATTCTTTTGCTTTCCTCAACACCACATCAAAAATGAAAAAAGGGACAAAAAAGCGCCACGCCAATATTGTAGTTTTTGCAACCATATTTTGAGAAAACCGCACGATTCGAAAAAAAAGCTAATTTTGCCCATCTTGATCCACCAATCGTTTTATGAAATAAACGTAGTACTGTGGCTGCCGCAACAATCGAAGCTATCATAGGGTCTTTGTTGGAATAGACCCAACTCGTTAATATAGCTGAGTGGTTGCCATAGAGAGGTACCACACTGACGACCTCGGTTCGATTCTTGACTGTGATTTTTTTTTACTTTTATATGTGTCAATTCAGATACCACCCCCTTATTTTTTTCACACCTTGATCCACACAATATTTTAAGAAATTAACGAAGCCATGCAAGCGTGTTTCAGCACCACAATGTTCCAAGCTGGCTGCACACATTTTGGAGGAAAACATTTTTAATTTATCTTTGTCACCCAAAAAATGTAGCAACTGTAGGGTCTTCTCTAGGGATTGTAATTTAATTGTAATTTAAGCTGGACAATAGTGTTCAGGAATTGAACTACGTGCTGTTCTTCAGATTGTTGTCTGCAGAACAGCATGGCAAAGTTGACTAACAATGAGTCATTTTTATCGACTCATAACACATTCAACAACGCTTTTCGTAACAACTTAAAGATGTCAATTTTCTAAAACATCCCGTTGCGTCGTAAGTCTCAAATTGTAACCCTCCGAATCATTTGACGTATTGATAAGTAACGCATAAATTGAGAACATCAAACCAAGCAGTTCAAGGAGATACGTAATAAATTTGGTAACATTATGTGGAGGCTTTCAAAGCACAACTAAAATCTGAAACTTTTTTCCATACTATCCTTTTAAAAGCGGGTAAAATTCCTTTAAATTCCACTAAAAACAGCTTATCCTTTGACACATGAGCCTACTTCCTCTGTGACTTACAGACTTTCAGATTGTCGAACACTCGACACTTAGACTGGCAAGGGCGCTGTATAAAAAGGATGACAAGCTGGATTGCTGCAAATAACGTGCAATCACACTACTGAGCGCCGCCTACAAGTTGTTCTCTCAAATGTTATGCGACCGTCTGTCACCAAAGGAGTTCGTGGGGCAGTACCAAGTTTGACCAGATTTTCGTGAATCCGCAAGTGCTGCAGAAATGTCTCGAATGTATCGTGCCCACATATCATCTTTTCATCGATTTCAAAACAGCTAACGACGCAATTGATTGAGACCAGCTGTGGCCGATTATGCACGAAAATGGATTTCCAGATAAACTGATAAACGGTAGGTCAAAGCGCCGATGGATCGAGCTTTGTGTGTCGTACGAATCTCACTTGATAAGAAGAGCGACAATAAACACAAGTGGTACGATCTTCAGGAAGTCCGTCCAACTTTTTGTCTTCTTGGAGAGTGTGAGCTTTTTAGTGGAATACCTGTAACTAGAAAATGGGAAGAGAGATTAGTAATTTCCATTTAATTCCAGATACCTTTAGGGGCTATGCATAAACCACGTAGAGTTTTTAGTGTGGAGGGGGCGGTTTTACCAATGTCTACGCTCCATTCAAAATTTCAAAAAATTGTATGGAGAAAAGTCTGCGGGTGGTAGGGGGGTGGTTCTGAGATTTTCAAAAATGAGTCTACGTGGTTTATGAACCGGCCCTTGTTGCTTGTCTTGACAGATACGCGTATTTCGTCTACAATGTGCAGACTTCTTCAGTGTCGTGCACTAATAGTCGACTAAGTCTCCACTCCAGTAGAGTAATAGTACACGAAACTGACGAAGTCTGCATACAAAATACGCGTATCCTTCAAGATATGCAATAAAGGTAATTGAAATTACATGGAAATTACTAGTGTTTCTTCTCATTTTCTAGTTTTGTATTCGCCGACGACATTGATATCGTAGCACGCAACTTTGAGACGATGCGATGGCGGAAACGTACACCACAGTTAAGGTGAATTGCTGCTCCGTGTATTTTTTCCTATCTTTTATCTCTCTCGCTCGCAAATTTACCTTACTATTTCAAATTGATAAATCTCGATTGTTAGTCAATGAACATCAAATCGAACTACATCAGATTGCTCACAGCAAGTAAGCATACAAACTGATGTGATTAAATATCCAATATCTAGTACAGATTCTGAGTTATATCAATTCTAAAATTTTGAAGTAATGGCTGCCGTCGAGAATGCTTCAGCATAAGCCCTAAAGGATGAATCAAGTAGGATTTGGCTTGTCATTAATGCGTTAAAAATATAAGAAATGAGGGGAAGATGCTCACGAGAAGACATTGTTAGCCTACCACCATGAATTCAGTTCGTTGATGATGAAATCGAGGCGGTAGACGAGTTCTTGTAGATGGGCTCATTAGTGATAGCCAATAACAGCACTTGCAGAGAAATACTAAGGTGCATTATGGCTGGCAGTCGTGCCTAATTTGAATTCCAAAGGAAACTAGTATCGAACAAAGTTCACCAATTTACAAAGTTGACCATCTACAGGACTAGTAGTCCTCTCTGCCACACGACATGTACATTGCTCGTGAAGGACCAATGCGCCCTTGGTGTCATTGAACGGGAGGTGTTGCGTACGATCTACGATGGTGTGCAGATCGAAGACGGAACGTGAAGGAGGTTGAATGAATCACAACTTTCATCAGTTGCTAGAAGGACCTCCCATCGTTTACACCGTTAACATCAGTCGACTGTGGTGGGTTGAACAGGTTGAAAGAAACATTTAATTCCCAGCGTTATTTAAATCACATGATGGGAATGCTAATTAGGCATACATTAATGGGATCTCTCATGTAATTTATTCCAGTTATCGCTGAAATCGCGACTATTGTATGGAAAATTGCTAACAATCTTGTATACTGTATGAAAGATTGCATACAACTACGTTGTTTACGCTTCCTTTGGCTTGCGATTAAGCAAGTTTGATTGGTTAATAAGTGAGTAAATTCACCACGAATCTTAAGCCGCATATCACCTCTTGAGTATGACTGCTCTGCTCAAGCTCTTTTTTGCACATAAATATTGATTTTCATAATTTGATGGTTAAAACTTAAACTAATTCTATTCGTTGGATGAATTACATTTATAAACAGCATGTCCCAAGCATGAATCGATTTTCGTTTAGTAACAAGCAAGATGCGTTAGTTTATCATTTGAAACATATTGTATTTTATGTATTGATCACGCCTCTTGCGTTTTTTTTTTCGAACGACGTACAAAAGATGCTTGACTGGATTTTTGGCGACTAAATGTGTCATTAATTAGTTATTTTTACAACTTTCTGACAAACTGCTTGAGACACCCAACAGGAGAATGAAAAATTTGACACTAGGTAGATCACTGGCAATAATAAAGTATACAATCAATTTCGTTTAATAAATTTTGCACATTACTGCGTTGTTTCAATAGATAGGTACCCAATTGCACTCTTTTATTATGCTATCAAACAATCATCGGTCAGCCGCATTTAAAACAAATAACATGATTTTTTGTACATAATAAGCGTATGCATGGAACAATACATGTTCACAAAAGTTCAAGTCGTTCGGTTTAAACACGGCTGAGTAATTGCGAAGATTGATGGAAATGGGTCCCCTGCTGGAACAGTACTCTTCCCTTTTCTTCGTATATTTTTGAATCTGGTAATATTTTCCCAACACTAAAAATAGTTTTTCGTAAATCAATTTTCGCTGGTTCCATAACATGGATTTGGTTCATCGAACAAATGTCTCTTAAATTGTATAAAACCTGTATAAACCTGTTTGTATAATACACGAAATGAATTTCGTGAAGACTATCCAATCTCAACTCCTCTTCTATAGCACTCATACATATTTATTTTGCTTCTGCGGTGGGCAGGAATCATCTGTTTCTACCTAAATAAAAATAAAACTGCTATCGAAACATCTGACTTCCTACTCGTTAATCAAGCAACTTCTCATGAGTCTCCAGTGATATCCACTACGGATTCGATAGAAACTCTTCCCAAAACTACAGGATCAAACCCTATAGAAACAATGAAAACGAAGAAAAACTTCTTGTGATTGCACTTTTTGCACAATTATATTGCAAGTCAATGTAGTACATCGGTGAAACGTTTATGGAATACAAGAGTTAACGCGTCAACAAATACGTGTCAACAGTTGCACTTGTGGTTTTGAACACGAAAGTTGCTTCTTAAATGGTACTAATCAGTTTCACTGCACGAAACAACGAATAGATTCGTGAGTCCTATCGTCGATTTTGTAATAAAACCTTTCCTCGTTAAATTTCAGACACTTTTCTTTCAGTGCATTTTTTGAATTATTTCACGGATCGCTGAAAAGTTTCAATTATATGTTACTTGGAACTCTCCACTTTACTTCGTGGTAGAACATGGTTACATTATTATTGCGTTTGTTAAAATGGCGTTGAATGATTTGAAGTACGCAAACGCATTTTGTACGACTTGCTGCAAAATCCGATCTTGCCAAGAAACTGAAACTACCTAAAAGTACCGTGTTGAGTGTTTGCCAATTGTTTGCCCAGTGCTTGACTGTGGTTCGGAAGGTTGGATGCGGAACAAACCGAAAACTATGCTCCCACCAAATGGACAAGAAGGTGGTAGCCATTATTGAGATAAACCCCAACATCTCTGTGCGAAATTTAACGTGGACAGGCATTATACACTAAATTAAATGTTTAATTAAAGCTTCATAAGCTCAAAAAGTTCGGCTAAAATCTGTCCAAATATCAATAAAACATTTCTCATTAATCGATACTGCTAGAAAATCATTTGATCCTATATTTCATTATACCCCGTTCACACATCAACCTTTATTACGTGATATAGACAATCTTGATATGAACATCTTTACACCTAGTTTTCCACTGGAAATAATGTGCATGGTATTTGAAATAAAGATACTCCATATAACGTAATGTAGGTTTGAGTGTGAACGGGGTATTAGGCCCTTAAATTAATACACTAACGAATGACTTGAATCATTTAAATGTAAGCAAAATCACATCGTAGCAAAATCTCCACTTCTTGGGAAAACTCAGACTTACAATTGCTATCGTTCCGCAGAGGCTGGGAAACAATCTTGGCTTGAGTATATTTTCCCGATAATAACGCTAAAACGATAATAGGATTACCATGCCCCAACCCCCTCAACATCATGAAATCACAAACTCCTAACGAGAGCTGGTTTCAGTTCCAGTTTCTACGATGATAATCGGTAGTAACAAAGGCTGTCTGTTCCGTACGTTTACTTACCGGGAGCGGCTGATTTTTCGCACTCCAGCAGAGTGGTTTGAAGGATCCTTTCCGCGTTACGTACTGGAAACTTTTGAAGTTGTTTTCCCAGTCGTACGATATGAGACGCGTTTCCAGCGTCATACCAGCGAGTTCCGACGGGGAACCGATCCGCACCGGATTAGAGCCACTGTTTGGGTTAGAAATTCCATGGGTAAAGTGAGAATGTAAGCATTATCAGTCTTCTAAATACGGAGATTTACTTACGGAACCAATTCGTTGATTCCCAGCGAGTGAAGAACAGTGGGTAAACTTGGCAACGAGTGACAGGTGGTAAGTTCTTTCTGCCTTGGATAGTATAGAGTCAGTACCAGACAGGTTTCCTCGCGGGTTGTCAACCCGCCGAGGGTAATCGCTGATCGCTTGGAACTGTCGTAGATGCATTCTGCTATCAGTCGATCCGCAGGCAGAACCCGTACTGGGGAGTCCAGTCTCCGGTACTCTTGATAGTTGTAATCCATGTTTCTATCATGAGCAATCGGAAGCAGTTCCTCCCGGTATCGGATCTGCCTCAGCTTAATCTGTCTTCCTATTTGGTGCGTTTTCATCATTACAGCAAACACGTTTATTCCTTCTCTTGGAAACGCTTTTCGTGTGCATTCTCCCACGCAGTGCCCTTCGGATACCACATGCCCCTGACCGGGTGGAATGATGTGCCTCCAGTTGGGATCCATTCCCACTGACAGCACCCCGGCATCGTGACTTCGCAGCGCACTGGTGTAGTAGATTTTCAACCCAGAACTGTCGACCATAACCTTGGATTTCACTGCCGGGTGCTCGGAAAACTCCAAACTGCTGCTGTAGTGCGTCTCCATCAGATAGAAACGAGCCTGGTTCGAGTCCAATGGATAGCCGGCTTCGCTCGGGAAGGAAAAACCCTGGCACATAGAAAACAATAAAAACCTGTTAGTACTTTGCCGGTGAGTTTGATGATGCGTAGTCCTAGGGACTTTCTGAATAAAGCCTATCAAAAAGCAATAACATAAATCGTATTTATTATTGTTCGGTGACGGTTGAGGTTTATTGTTTTGGTTCGGAACAAACACATGTTTCCCCTGGATGTTCGGCGAGATGTTTCCAATGGAACTGGAACTATCAATATATCGCGGATGCAATATATTTTCAAATTGTAAAGTTAAATTACGATTCAGCTGAAGTTCTAAATTTTCATTGAAAATAACTTTACAAATAAAGTGCAAATCAATCATTTACACGATTTTATATATTCTACTGTGCCATGTAATGCCGTGTAAACAAAACGTTGAATATCACCAAAGTCCCTCACCACGCCTGCCCGTCTTCACCAGTGATTAAAGAAACAATAAAATCGAAAACAAACGAGAAAATCATACCTTCCATGGAAATGCTATCAGCACAGCCACGGTTCATGTTTTTGTCATTATTTTATGGCATTTTGATTGATAATCATAAATGTTTTATATCGGTGGCTGCATCAAGAAGGGTCGTAAAACACCCCCACGTTCGCTGAAAGTTGCCCTGAGAATGCGGCAAAAACAAACTCTCACCTCCGATCCTCGGGTCCACGCGGCGACAATCGAATTGCAGGTCAGTATCGATCGGTCCGTTTTGTAGCAAGCGCGGCCATTCTCGCGCGACAAAATCTCCAACTCCGGCGACGAGCCCTGGCACTCGTGCAAGATGATGTGATTCAGGTAGGGGATGCTCGATACGGAATCAAACACCGGTTCGTACTGTAATGAAAGATGAGGAAAATAAAATAAATCAAATGCATCGATCTGTCGCTCCAATCATTCAAATTCAGGGAGTTTACCAACCCACTAACGATGGTTCACTTTCTGATTCTCCCTGATTGATATGTTTAAAATTGCACCATTCGTTTCATTTGATCAGTTTTAAATTGCCATAATATTCCTCCCTTCCGCGGCTCAATCCGTCTAGAACCTCCTGATGGATTTCGCAATTGAAAAAAAAAAAAAACACCCACGTTTGTGTGCATGTGTCTTTGACAAACAGCGGATTTAAATCCGATGGAAATCGCATTCTTTGAGGTAGGTCACCATCGGTGGGGACTCATTCAACCGTGAGCGACCCAACGAACGATGGTTTTGCCGCCATGAAGCAAAAATAACCAAAGCAGAGCGAAGGAAAAAAAAAATACACAGAAACATACCAACGTCGACTATCGTTTTCATTTAATTACATTTTATTTACATTCTCGTGATTTTGCAATTAAAAATATTTAACAGCAAACAAACGAATGAGAATTTTTCTGCGAGCTCGTTTTTCCCTCAATTCGTTTTTCCGCGATTGATGGTGACGGTTTTTGTTGGAGTTTGTCGACTGGATGGGGGAAGCGCCGCCACTTCGGAATTGTCGCTTTGTGTTCGAGTGGTGGCAGCGGCAGTAGCAGAGCAGACCAGATAATATCACCGGGAGTCACGTGCAGGTTGTTGAATCCGATGCCGACTCCGATCTCTTTGGTGCTGCCGGAGTGGGACTTTGGAGCAGGAGAACATTCATCAGTAGGACAAGGTAGTTGTTCTGCACGCTTACACACAGTGGTTGATAGAGGGAGGGGGGGGGGGGTGGAGTGGTGTTGAGGACAATACGACCATTGAACTCTCCCGGCTGGTACCAATAATTAAAATGGCAACCTACATATGAGTGTATGTACACATGAAAGAATGGCTACATTGCACACTAGAAGCTCGAGAGGCTCCGGAGCGGAATTGCAGAGTGTAAGCTAAGCGGCACACCGTTTTGTAATTTTGCTGCGGGTTCTCGATTGTAATCGACCTGAGTGTCTCGACATTCTGAAGGCACGCTCCAAGGGGGCATAGCGTAATGTATTTAAACGAAATGGTTGGCTGGGAAACGCTAGCATTGGGATGCTGCCGGTTTAAACATATTGTGATCAATCTACCTGAAGGTATGGATTACTTTATGTTAGAGGCAGCCTATACTTTGCACCAATAGAAATGATTGAATGTTAGCCAAAAAGCTTAAGGGTTGAGTCCCAGAAGAAGGTCCCAAACGTGTTGAAACAATGGAAAACAAATCATATGATAGTATTTTTATTTTATCTAGGCTGAGAAGCATTTCCTTAGCTACACAACATAATAGTCTTAAATCAAACAAAACAATAAAAAACTGTCTGATGTTTCATATTTGAAATGAAATACAACATTTAGAAATGAAAAGTACCCCGTTAGTAAAGACGTTTGTAAATTAACATATCATCTTTATAATGGTATTTTTGTTATGCTTGCCCGAAGCTCCTCTCCTCTAACCCCAAAACACGGGCAAGTCAATAAAGATGTGCCCTAAGGAAAAGATGAATTTCGAGAACTCTTAAACTTATAAAATCAAAAACTGATACACTTTTTCAAACTATCACTAGTAATCGCGAGCAAGTTTCTTTGAATTCCACTTAAAAAGAAGTTGACCGATGGGCCCATTCCAGTTTCAGTTTCGAGTGATCGACTTTAGACTCGACTCGACACAAACGAAGGTCGCTTCGAAATCTTACGTTTTTGATTCTTACAGCGACTCTAGTGGTCCGACTTGTAAACTATGACATCTTATGTGTTCCCTATAACAACAACAACATCAGAAGTTTGTTTTCGCAGTGCAGTTCAAACGTGTTTTAGAGAAATACAAAATAAAAGAAGAAAGAAGAAAAATAATTGTGCGCAATCATTTGAAAAACCCTTCGTGGTCTGGGCCAAAACATGCTAAAGTGTTGGGTTTTCACTGAAATACCGTGTGGCGTGTTTTGAAAAGTACAGAGAAACTTTGTCGACGGATCGCAAGCCTCAAAGCAAGCGTCGGGCGGGTACTGTCAACCGTCAACTGCGGAGCAAAGTCATCAAGAACATTAAGGCAAACCCCAACATCTCAGACCGCGATTTGGCCAAAAAGTTACGCGCCGCACGCATTACCGTGCAACGGATTCGTCTCCGGGAAGGCTTCAAGTCATACCGTGCCTGCATGATCAGGTATTGACAAAATTCAATGGCTGTCTCCTCTTGGATGATGAAACCTATGTTAAGGCCGATTTCAAACAGCTACCGGGACAAACATTTTACTTGGCTACGGCTCGGGGAGATGTTCCTGCCAAATTTAAGGTTGTGTTTGCAGATAAATTTGCACGTAAATACATGATTTGGCAAGGCATCTGTAGTTGCCGTAGGAAGACCAAGGTTTTCATCACTGATCATCCGCAAATAATGAATTTTAACAAGCGCGTAAAATTTCCCCTTGTTTAATTCCAAGACAAAGGAGGCGTAAACAACGAAATTGTTTGTAATATATCATGCTCCATGCCCAACTGATCTGTGCAGTATCGCATTGATTTGTTCTTCCGAATTAGATCGATGAAAAGATAATATGTGGGCACGTTATATTTGCGACAATTCTGAAGAACTTGCCATATCGTGAAAACTGGGTCCGTAGCAGCGTTAGCACCCATGAATCCCATTTGGTACTGTCCCACTAATCGCTTTGCAATTGATGACAGACGGCGGTATATAATTTGGAAGAGTAGCTGATGTGAGGTTCTTTGCATTTTCAAATAACCAAGATGTTTGATTTGAATACAGCTGGATTATAGTAAAAAAATGACTCTGGTCTGCTGCCGAAGCAAGGAAGAAAAATCGTTCCAAATTTCACGAACACATAATCGTGGATCAAATCTCGACTACTTTTCCAAATGGTTTTTATGACCCTTTGACGCCATTTGAACCATTTGACCGGACGCAAATCCAAACAATGTTATGAAAAAGGAATACTTTTTAACGACACCATGGACGAAGGTTTTGGCCCACTGAGAGAAGAATTGGAGTTTTATTTGAAAATAATCGGATTTTTGTATACAAAATACGTGTTTTTACGTCATTTTGGCATACGGGAATGCGCCATTTTCATAAGTCATAATGGCAATAAGGGCCTTACTTATTATTGAGCGCTACACGATGTTTTGACTTGCATTTCGCTTACGTTAAGATGTTTCGTCAAGTTAGTAAACTGTAATGCTGATGCATCACATGGATACGTTATTGTGCGGACTAAAAATTTACTGACGTTAAACGTATCTGCGTGATTCCAATAAAAATATGCAAACACGTTATAATGAAATAATTTCTTAACTTGAGATAATCACACTTACACAATATTACACATTATCATGTTCGATGAAAAAATCATCGGTTTACATTCTACGACAGACGCCAATTTGAAACAGTACATTCCAATGTAGAAAGTTCAGAATGTGACAAGCAAATTAATACACTTATTCTCCATGTCAGCCGAATCAATTTCCGACCTAAAAACACTTTCAAATGTATCGGGAGTCGATCAATTGACCTACGGATTGGAGAAACTGACTACGCTATGGGGTCCCAGGAAGTAATAAAATTGATTACCTGAATGAAAACAACAAAAAAAATGCACGTTCAGATCACAAACGCAAACGAATTTTACACAAATGCAAACGAATTTTTACACATTATCATGTTCGATGAAAAAATCATGGTGGTATCAAAAAGGATAGAGAAACGTTGGAATGATTGTTTCACTCTAAAAGGAGATTATATTGATGAATAAAAAGCATTTTGGGTAAAAAATGTTGTTTTCCTACTTAGCCCCGGGACTTATTGACCGATGTTTTAAGTAGAAAACGTCTTTACGTTAACAGGTTTATTTCTAGAATAACTAAACTGTATATTTTTTTTCACAGGTAGTCTACTATGATCGAGCTCTTTCAGCGTTGCTAAGTAATATAAATAACGAACACTCCTCCTCAATGCTGCAACTTTAATCCACACATGGTTCTCATCTTCGCCAATTTGTTTCCTCCAAGGGGTTTGGTGAGCAAATCTGCAACCATCTCTTCTGTAGGACAATAAACGAAACGAACCTCACCAAAGCATTTGAGGTCCTTTACGAAGTGAAACTTGGTAGCAATGCGTTTCGTTCTGTTGCTGTACTGGCGGATGTCCAGCATCTTCAGGGCGCTTTGGTTATCCTCGAGCAACACCGGATTTGGATGGTCGTCACCGAAGTCACCAAGCCACAAATTCCGCTCCTGCAGTGGACAGTAATATATGTACATGACTGCTTCCTGCATGCCCAGCTGATCGTACCACCGTTGAATTGGATCACCAATCCGCTGTTGGATTTTCGGTCCTGTTTGCACTCCGCCCAGTCAGCATCCGAGTAGCCAACCAAACCAGTTTGACAAATGTTGTCACTATCACGCAACCAGTTATTTCTTTGGGATTCGAGATAAATTCAGAAAACTTTAAAATATATCTTATTGAAACTGCCCAGCTATATGTGAAGCTGTACGGCTGGTACAAAATGCCATCCAGCGTACATCGTGTTTTAATTCATGGGGCAGATACTATAAGAGCTTCCATTATGTCTGTCGGTCATCTATCGGAGGAGCCTCAAGAATGTCGGAATAAGAACATTAAAAACATTCGAGAGCATCGAGCAAGGAAATGTTCACGGTACATACACTCCGTTTCATAACAATAGTACCACTCAAAAACGTTTACATGATTTTGAGAGAGTATTTGTTTTCTTTATTCATTATTTCGTAATGACCGTATAGGAGAGCTGACTTACATCACTACACATCTGCATCAATAGACACTCTTTATGAATAGCAAAAGGCAACTTTAAAAAATTTGCTGTTTCACAACTATAGAACCAATACCTGAATTAAGCCATTCGCTTCAACTGCAGCTCAGTTTTCTTTCACCAATTAACGTGTGATGACGTGTTTTGTATAAGCTCTAAAATGCCACGTGGAACGTATTTGTCAGAGCAGGAAAAAGGGAAGATGTTGGCTTATCGTGATTGTAATATCAGTATTCGCGAAATCGCTCGTCGTTTGAACAGATCTCATCACGTCGTTTTGATTTTTTTGAAAAATCCTGATGGATATGGAAAAAATAAGAAAGGTGGACCCAAGAAAAAGTTGTCAAAAAGATGTCAAAGCAGAATAATCAACGCTGCAAACAACTCACTCAAAAGTCTAAACCAGATAAAGGCTGACCTTATGCTTGACGTTTCGCGTTCAACAGTCTACCGAACGTTTGAAGACTCTCCAAACATTCGGCGACAAAAACTAAAGCAATCACCACGACTTTTTCCCCGTCACAGAGCAAACCGACTTGAATTCGTCCGTGCCAATATTCGTAGAGATTGGAATAAAGTGTGTAATCATGTTTATTCATGATTGACATTTTTTTTTTTAAAGTAGTTTAATGTTTCAGGTTATCTTTTCTGATAAGAAGAAATTTGATCTCGATGGACCAGATGGAATCTTTTCGTACTGGAGAGATTTACGGAAAGAGCCACGTTACTTTTCATATCTCAACTTTGGAGGGGGGCAGTTTGATAGTTTGGGGGCATTTTTTTTAAACAGAGTGGTGCAGGTTGCTTTTCCGTCAACAAGAATGAACAGTCCGGAGTACATCTCGTGATGCTTCAAAACCATTTGCTACCATTCTTGCAGCAAAACCATCGTGGTGATTGGGTATTTCAACAAGATGACGCATCAGTTCATAAAAACCGAGCGACCATGGCGTGAACATAAAATCCAAGGTGCGCGTTTCTCCACCCCCAACCCCCAAAAACTGTGGGGCGTGTCGCACACACCACAACCAAACAATAAATTAAAAAACAACAAAAGAAAAAACCCCCCCCCCCGGCACGGAACAAACAAATCCCAACTACCCCCCCCCGTAAAAAATATGTATAAGTTGTTTTTAACAAATTTAGAACAAAAGAGGGCCCCCCCCATACCAAACATCCCCCAACCAATTAAAAACAAATTTTAACGTTTTGGAGAAACTTTATTTTACGTCTGGTTCTATAGTTATGAAACGGCAAAGGGTAAATGCACCTTTCTTTTTGGGGAAATGCTCCTTAAACTTTGGAAAAATGCTCCTTAGTTACGTTTGCCCGGTATAATGCAATCGGAGGTATTTACCTTCTGGTTATCACCTGCCGGGTGTTTTGACGGGTCTTCAGTTTTTTCAAGATTGTATAGTTTTGACGGGTTTTAAGTTTCTGAATTTAAGACCCGTCAAAACGAAATTAAGATTCTTCAAAATGAAATTAAGACTCGTCAAAATAAAACTTAAACCCGTCAAAACTACCTCGAAAATTGCGGAGCGAGGCTCCGCTATACACTCATGAAGAAACTTGATGATCCCGTCAAAACAACCAGCAAGCGCTAACCAGAAGGTAAATACCTCCGATTGCATTATACCGGGCAAACGCAACTAAGGAGCATTTTTCCAAAGTTTAAGGAGCATTTCCCCAAAAAGAAGGGTGCACTTACCCTGCTGCCGTTATGAAACATCGCTTTTTTGTTTACATTATTGAGTTACTTACCAGAACAATCCAAGATGTAAGAACATTCTTATAAAAATAGATAAAGACCATATCCAATCCTTTGCACTTCATTTCCAATATGTATTCTCTTTTATTACTCAAAAACCTCAATAAAATGACTGGTTCTGTAGTTATGAAACGGAGTGTATCTGTTCTAGTTTATGTCAACCAAACATACTTCAGCTTTCTTTATTTGTTAACATATAACTGTGTAGCCACAAATCAGGACATCTTTGACCGTTTTTTAGTATCTTCAGACCCAATGATTTTATCAATGCGAAAGATTTCTTAAAGGAAATGCAAGCATTTCTGGCATTGAAAAAACCTGAAGTTTTGAGCAACGAGGTGTAAAATTCATCCAACGATGGAGAATCGGAAGAAGAAGAGGAAGATTTGCCGTAGAACGATGGACTTTTTTTCGTTATTATATTCAAATAAGCTACAAATAAGCTTCATCACCTAATAAATTGGGCGTTTTTTTTCTTGAAAACATTAACAGCAAGTCTAAATATTTATTTAAAAAGATGAAAAAATCACTATAAATGCAACATAAAATAATAAGAGCTTAGTAACATTTAAATTAACGTTAAGTTTAACTGCGAATACCTGCTTTCCTGTAATCTACACATCCTTGAAGATAGCCTTAAAATCATTAAATTTTAATTTAATTAAAACCGACGTTAATCCTTTAAATGAAGAGATAATGATAAGACGTTTCAACAAAAAAATTATTTTAAATGTATCTTATTTTTTGTAGAACATAAAAAAAGGGAAAATTCTAATAAAAAAGTGTTGGTAATAAACGATTTTTAAGGGGTATTACATTTTTCATTCCTCTTTTCACCCTTCAAATTCACCCAGTTAAGAGATAATTTTTTTTAAGTTTCATGAAATGACCTAATCAACAATGTTTCATTGCATGGTCATCGATTTGAACCAGAAATAGTTAATTTATTTTTATCTATGTGTATACATCTCTTAAATCAAATTTGTTTAACACAAAAATGAAGAATTCAGAAAATGTAGAAAAATTGTGGAGGACGGCCCATTGACACCTGTCTCGCCGTAAATAACCATGCCCCATTTTTTTTTATTTCGTCCCACTGTGCGGCACCGGTATTGCCTTAGTTTGGGATCATCAATTATCTACGCATTGAAGATGTTTTTAAGTCCCATACATCATCTCTCGAGTAATTCATGATTAGGACCAATAAGCGATTTGTAAACAATTAATTTATACGTTGATCTCTCACGAATCTCGAGAATCCCACTATATCCAGCTACTCCATATGGTGGAACTAACATTCTTCTACCAGATGTTGCTTTCATTTCATGAGAGTGATTTAAGATTCAAGAGAAATCGCCATTTAAAGTCATTGTTTACAAATGGCTTTTAGGTCCTTAACATAAATTACTTGAGATCTGTTGGTTATCTGTGTCATTACAGCTGATCTGAAAATAACAGAGTAGCAACTTCGGGCGGTCAATCATGGTCATGGTCATGGTTATGGTCACAAGAGCAAATGTATCCAAATGATGCTTTTATAAATACCGCAGAGTTCTAAGACAACATTATGAATTGATCACTTTCACGATTTTTCTAGGTCCAGCTGATGCATTTATCAAAGTCTGTTTTGACCGAATACTAGTCGAATACAAGTTTTCATCATTGTTTAGGTATGCGCCATGTATATATTCTCTATTGGTGTTGGTGTCAGCTTAAACTTCATTTATACGCTGTCTGATGTGCGTGGCGTTGACATTCTTTCTGTTGTTGTATCTTGTAAACGTCCATTGCTTTCAATAAAATGAACCCAGAAAAAAAAATTCATTTTTAAACATATTTTGAAAGTGTATCCAAACTTACTGAACACCGTGTAGTTACTGAATTACTTTGTTAAAGACATTAGGATGCAATCTCTTCAAATAATCCCAAAAATGCACCCAAATTAGCTTAAATTCCATAAGTACTTAACTAAGCACACTATAGGAATTTCAACTATATTTTAAATTCGAGAAACACTTAAAAGGACAACTGGAACTAGGCTCAACAGGACCCACACTGCTTTGCATATTCGCAACTGTCCTCATGGTCCGCATTGCTTCGATTGCATCGTTTTGAGTAATTCGTTCGCTTCGTTGCCAATGTGAATCACCTGTGAATCGAAGTGCTGTCGAATATATCGAAACCATCTGCATGCGAGTGAGGAATTGCAGAAGGGAAAAGAAACCAAAAAATATAGCAAATAATTCTCTGAGCACTGATGTTCACGCACGACGAAAGGAGAGCCTACGGTCGAATTGGATAAATTCGCAACCTTCTCAAGTAACAATTTTAGTTTTATTCCAGCCGTATAGAACTCTTATCAGCTTTGTTGATAAAACTACATTCAAAACTGTTTCGTCTACCAACACCTCCTTTATGCTTCTTTAAAGCCGAAATTTATACAAAATGACACACTCTATAGATGTTTGTGAAAACAAGTTAATAAAACCACTATAAAGCCAAACAGAAAGATTAAGATAAAGACAAAAGAAAGATAAAGATTTTGAAAATATTCTAGTGAAAGATGTTATGACCACTTGAGAACCTTCATAACACTTATTGGCTGCCATGAAAACCTGCATACGGCCAAATGGCCACAGCTGGTTGGTTTTTGTTGTTCTACTTTGTTCGATTCTCTGCTCATTTGTTTCGTTTAGCAGTGAATAATATCTAAGAAAAAAGCAAAATATCCAAACCAAATTAAGTTTTTTTTTGACAGCATTTCATCCTCCAAAACATATTCGCATTAAATTTTATGATGAATATTCGTACAATAAGAACCGCAAAATAATGCGCCTCGGAATTTATGCGAGTTTACAACATCAAAAACAAAGTTAAAACAATTATATTCGATATATTAATCATGAATTTCCTGGAATTAATGAGATTCAATAAGCTTATCTAAACGAATACCGAAATTGATCTCCAATCTACAGCTCATTTGCATTTCATTTAAAATTTGGTGCATTTATTTTTTCACATTTCAATTATGTCTTTTATTTGAATATGGCGATTGGAAAAAAAAATCACAGTTTTGCTCAAAAGCCAATTTATCTTCGCAATGAGTACTATAAAACCAATTTGCCGTTTAGTGCATTTACTGTAAGCAAAATGGTTTTAAAATGCTTTTTCAAGTGACCATAATAAGATAATATGAATGAGGTCTAAAACGGCATTTTAAAACAGCATTTTACGAGTTCATAAAGTCGAAATAAAACCTTCTATAGGGGTAAAAGTAATTGGAGAAAACAAGGCTTTAAGATCGTTGAAAAAAAGTTGTATAGGTTCTCATAAACCTGACTTAAATATGAAACCTATTGAAACCTCTTGGTGCCGTACCTCTAAGACCGAAATGATTACTAGTGGCTTTCATAAACCTTAATAGAGCTGGATGGTTTTCTCAATGTTACTTGGGTTGCTTCCATCTTTGATTTGTATCCTGATCAAACCCCACACAAAACAACACCTCTTTCACCCGTCCCAAGAAAGATAAAACAACGACCATCGACAGACCCTCAAACCAACCTTAGCCCACAAGAGAGGTGAGAGGGAGGCGCGATTTTTCGTTATTGTGAGAAATTGCCCGGTGGCAACGTGACCCTGCCAACAATACACTCCACTTCACTTTTCCACCACCCCGTTCAACTTCTCGAATGAAATTATAAAAAAAAACTCCCCTTTGCCAGCATATCTTCAATCCGCGATGAGCGATTCCAGCGAGAGCAACCGCGACGGATTGAAACACCGGTGGCATTTATTTATTTTTCCTCCTGTAGGTATTCCTAGCGAATGCCAACCAACCAGTCAGGCAAAAAACGATTGAATGTTACAATAAATTAAATTGAATGCATTCGCCGGTAGGTAGGTTGAAAAAAAAACCTGCCTAGTATGGCTCACTTTAAGCGCTGAACTGACTGACTACATACAATGATGACGACCTGCGGCGTCGGGGATGCAAAGTGGGTCGCGAGATGCCTTTTTTGTTGGTCCCCATGCCGTGTCTGATTCTTGCCCCCGATCGGATTGTGTTACGTCGTTTCGAAGGCAGAGCGGTGCACATACAAAGTTTGCTTTTTGTGGGATGGTAATAAACGGTTGCCGGGGTAATTAATGTTCCGAATGTGGACAACATCAGAAGATGATGCGGGGCTCAAATTGTTCCGTTTTTTTGCCGTACATGCATACCAACCTCTGTAATGACGGACTCGCAATGTTTAATTAGACATTGCAACCATTGCGTCGATTACCCTCGGTTGGAATGATAGCTTTTCGATGAATAAAAGTAATATCGAATCAAGTTGGAATGTGCCTCACGTTGCCCAACGGAACCCAGCCAATCAAAGAACCATACATCCCATGTGACGCATCACCTCTTCTGGGGACAAATGGATTCCAACAATCACTCGCCATCACCACAGAGCTCAATAATCGGCCGACAATCACAGACAATCCGAATGACCTACATCCCCCCCTGGGCTGGCCACAGAAAACTTACCAAAGCATTGGATGGAAATCCGAACATCATTCGTACTGAACTGGTGCAATCCAATTAGCACAATTACATGTAACTGAGGGTCCAATTTAGATGTCACGTAACCTCTTCGGCTGTGTGGTTGAAATCTGTCAACTCCTAGTGAGTGTATCTTTCTTCCCCCTTATCTGTTTGAACCCGCAGTATGTTGAGGATCTCTAAGCGGATGGATGGCATCCAGATTCATTCCAAATATACGTGCGGTTAACTTCCCCACATCTCCCGCCCAGTCGTTGGTATACATATATGTTGCTAGGTACCGGTAAGTCGAAGATACCGAGAAGATGTGAGGATTCCATCTGCTCGACACAAATTATTGGGTCAATGAAAATGTTTTGCTTCTGGTCCCTTTTCTCATTTGTCTCCTTCATGTCGACAGGACTGCTTCGGTGGAATTGCTATGGACATGACCAAAACGGGGCGTTGGGATGGTATGGCACATTTTGCGGAAAATGAGCTTACGGTCTATTGCGTGATTCTCGGTCTCGTGTGATTTGTGGAAGTGAATGTAACATAACATAGCATATGTAAGTGTGAGTAGATCGGTAGCCTTGAGGTGGTTGATTTCTTCTTATCGGAAGCAGAGGAGATTTAATCGGTTTCATTACATAGCAAACCGGACAGGGATTTCCATGTAAACGGAAGAAGCGCATCAAAGAGATCGGGAACGAGACAGATAGGAAAACAAAGGCGTGTGCAGTTGAAATGGCCAGGAATAGGAAGTTTTAGGCCATTTACCTTCTCACGCCATTGACCACTCGGATGCGTAACACGATAGCTTTTGGTTGTCTCACTGATACACAGGAAAGCCTCAAGGCCTACAATTTAATCTAGCACAGAACTAAATTGTCCATCCCACAGAAGGTATCGTATGTGACCTTCCGAAGTCATCACCGGAAGCACCGTAAACCTCCCGAGGAGAGTAATGAAAACCTATTCTGTCTACGTTACTGAAGCACATTAATTCAGGTCAGTTTACTTCGTTGCTACTGCATTAACTCCCACCGAGCAACCGAAGGACGAAACCGAAAAACTGCTTGCTAATATAAGCAAATCAATAAAACAAACAAATGGTTGCTGGTTGTGGCCAAAAGAGCTGGTTCTGGTTTGCAGGATATTATTCAAGCTGTTGTGCACCGCCGGGACTGGTGGAGGTTCCGCTATTGTAGTCGACTTCATGGTGAATCTGTGGGTGGGTGGGGGCCGCAAAAAAGAGCAATCAAAACAACAAAGAAACTTGTTAGCCAACCAACCGATGCAAAGCCAGGGCAACTGGGAAAAGCACATTGTGTAAAACCGGGTAGGAAAACAAACAGAAATCGCTTGCACAAGAAACGGTTCCCGGGGGCAGCTTAATTTGGAATTTGGGCGAAATTTACTACGGTACTTCGTGTTACCGGTGGTGGTTTACCGGTGGCTTGTTCCGAGTTGGCATCAATCAGGAAATACGTAAAGAAATTGTGCCTCATGTCCGTTCCTTGGTGTGGCGGAGTTTTCCATTTGTGTCCGAAATCGAAGCACCGAGTGGTCCTGCAGGTTTTCAAATCATCAGAATTGACAGCTAAGGTAAGCGCACTTGTCTATTCCTCTTACTCGGCGAGTTTTTTTCGTGTGGTGATGGCCTACAGCGTTTCAAGCTGTGGAACAAGGAGAAGAGCGGAAGAATTTTACCGATCAGCAAGGGAATCGTAGACCGGTGCAATTTGAGGAACGTCCTAAAATAAAATCGGCTGTGGTCTTATGATGGTTCTAAAACAAACCAACAAGAGCCCATTGAAAGAATTCTGAAGTTTTCTTGGATCTTGAAATGGTACCGTTGCAAATGATTTTTTTTAAATATTTCGTATGTACGCCAGGGAGACGACCTGAACCTCCAGTAGCTTCTTTCGATTTTCAGTTGCGACTATAGAACATTATGTTGCTATAAATTTGCTCTTTGACAAAACGCTAATTCCGATTTACTCAAACTTGAGTAAAAATATCTCATGATAGCACATAACTGGACCTACTCTAAATTGAGGTTTTGTTCGGGAACTCAGTTTTGTGTGTACAAAGAAAAATATTCAATTTTGAGCTAACCTGACCCGCAGCAAAAATAAAACTAATAAAAACTGTGTGAAGGTCGTAGTGAGAAAAATTCGTTAAAGAAAAGATTGGATCAACACTGTACTGAAAATTATTTTTCGTAAATTAACTTTCACTGATTTTGAAAACATTTCTTGTGTACATAGAACGTTAATTGTATGAAACATTAATGTTGTATATCATCTGGTGAAATAATGTCATTACACCTTTTTGTAGCATGAATTCTGTGAAGAAATTCATCCATGTTGGTGTTGCTCCTGGGCGGAGATTATACTTCGAAATCAAAATAAAATTGCTGTAGAAAGTTGTGACTTCATACTCATTACTCGAGTAACTTTTTCCGAGACACCATGTGTGTGCGTGAAATAAATCACGGTTTCAATAACAGTTCATCCTTAAAGTAGAGGATCAAACTGCAAGTCAGCAAAATTTCAAACGAATAGCAACTTCTCATGGTTGCGCTTTTTTGAATTATATTTCGAGTCGATGTAGCAGATCTGTGAATCATTGATGAAACCACCAGAGTGACGTTTATATTTTGTTTGCACCAACATATTCGTAACTTTCTGTATTGTTTTCGTACAATTCACGAACGTTCTTTTTGTATCAAGAAACGCTTTGTACTTTTGACAGTTGCACGTGTGGCATAGGATATGTTAGTAGGTTCGTAAATAGTAATACAAAATAAAATTAATATCCAGTATGGAGAAGCTTCATATGTCAGCTTACTTTGCCATCACAGTGTGTGTGTGTGTGTGTGTGTGTGTGTGTGTGTGTGTGTGAGAGAGAGAGAGAGAGAGAGAGAGAGAGAGAGAAATCTGTTTGCAATAATCCTTTATGTGATCATAGACAGCAGCTTTAATCCGGAAGCTAAAAAGTAATAGTTCTGCTGCAGATCCAGCAGCTCATTTGAGAATGTCTGAAGAGTCATGCACATTCCGAGATTGCTTTAACATACAATAAATCCCGCATGTAGACATTACCAATATCATAAAGAGTACTGCAACACACTTCTAGATTTGGAAATGTAAAACTTGGCACGGATATAGTTTATTTAGAAACAGATTAAACTTACCAAAGACCACTTTCAAAAAATAAACACGAACTTCACTTATCAAACTTCAAAACTTCTAATAATCATCAATTCACTCGCGAAAAAGCAGAAAAACATTCTTCGTTAACAATTTATGTCATGTAGGCACAATACTAGCACTAACAACTAAAACAAAGCTGATAAAACTTTTACTCCAAGTGCGGAGGCAGAGCTCTAATAATTAAAAAACGGGGAGGTTAGTAGTATGGGTCCTCCCTTAGCTCAGTCGGTAAAGGCGCGGCTACAAAGCAACACCATGCTGGAGGTGGCTGGGTTCGATTCCGGGTCTGGTCTATGAATGTTTCGTTAAGGAAAATTTCTCGACTCCCTGGGCGTAGCGTACGATTGTACTTGCCACACAATCATACTAATGCAAAAATGGTACTTGGCATCGAAAGCTCTCAATTAATAACTGTGGAAGTGCATTTAGAACACTAAGTTGAGAGCAAGCAATAAGCTAATTGTGAATGCAATAAGCTTGAAATGCTAAAGAAAAAAAGGAGGTTAGTAGTATCTTTACACATTTTGGCAGATAATCGATTACATTCACTACCTACTCAAATCACATGATTTCACTTTTTGTTCAAATTGAATAACGAATTTTTTTTGTATTCTCCCATACACGGTGCAACGTTCTATGGTGATGTTGTTTAAGAATGAAATAATTTCTCATCACCATGAGGCTCCAGGAGTGGACAGCAATTATTGCTGGAACAAAGATGTGAAGAGAAAGTATTGATAGTTCCGTCAGAAGACGGCAGGCTGTGAAAATTGAATAGAAGTAGTTTGAAATTGAACGGAGTGTTGAAAGTTGATGGAAAAAGTATTGATAGTTCCGTTAGAGCACGGCAGGCTGTGAAAATTCAGGTTTCACAGCCTGCCGTGCTCTAACGAAACTATCCATACATTTTCTTCACATCTTTGTTCTAGCAAAATTTGCTGTCCCCTCCTGGAGCCTCATGGTTATGAGATATTATTTCCATCTTATACAACATCATCAACAAAATATTATTTGATTTATTTTACGCGAAAAAGACCCACCAAACGCAAAACACGTCAGTTGCGAAGCACGACTTGCTACCTGAGATTTATCGTATGCGTGATAATGTTTGTACCATCGTACAAATGACGTTCCCGTTTCAACTGTGCATACAATGCCTTGGTATGCCTTGGATGCATGTAAGCTATAATGCATATCATAGTAGACTGCAAAGAAAAGAAGCCGATTTCCTTAGTTTGACAGTTGCGTCATGACGAAGTGACAGCGTATTCGTACTTTGTTCCACGAGGAAATGTCACAAAAAAATTCCATCACCCTGGGAGTGTCCCGGTAGACCGTGAAAAGGGTCTTAGATCGAGGAAAAAAGCACAACTATCCGCGAAAGTGGCCACAGGTTATCCAAGGTCAGCTCGGATTCCGAGAGTTATCGCTTCCATCAAAAGGAAGATTCGGGCGAATCTGCACAGAAAATTAAATATCGTTTATATTATGAAATCGAAGGTAGGACTTTCAAATCTATATGTTGTTTTATGCAATGAAACTGATTTGTACTTTTTAAGAAGCTAGCGTTTGCATCTAAAAAAGAGACAAAAATTGCCGATTTTTCATGGGTGTAAACCCGCACTGACAAAACTACCCATGCAGCATCAATCATAGTAACCCATGAGTCAGCAGACAAAATTTGACAGCTCTATCGGTCAAACTCTAACCGTGATGGCACCCCACCGCGTCGAAAACGGACATCGTGCGGCACTTTGTGAACGCCCGATACGCCAGTTCCGGCATCTACAACATCTTAGCACTATTAGAGCGACAAGAGCGACAAGAAGCTCCAAAGGATGCTGAAGAGGGAGACCGAGGGAAAAGTACCTGGCGAACATGAACATACATGAACATGAAGGAAACGGAAGTCGCGTCCACTGGTTTCGGAGCTGCAGGCAATGACGCAGCGGCAGCGGCTGAATAAGATGGTCAACTCGATTTTCCCGGCGAATCGGGACGTGGACGTGGTGATGGACGATGAGACCTATCTCACCCTGTCTGGCAACGACTGGCAGGGCACTTCGTATATTACTTCCCCCGGCGAAAGAAGTGAGCTCCGAGGTGAAGTTCATTCCACACACCAAGTTCCCCAAGAAGGTGCTGCTGTGGCTGACAATCAGCGAGAAGGGGATGTGGAAGACGCTCTTTTTTCGCTCTGGACTGGCCGTGAACCGAGAAATTTATAGTACAAAATGCCTGCCGGAAGTTGGGTCGTTCATCAAAAAATATCATAAGGGCAAAGACTCGGTGTTCTGGCTAGATCTGGCGTTGGTCCACTACTCGAAGCGATCGTTGGAGGAGATGCAGCGGCTGAATATCGATGTGGTACCCATGTCGGCGAACCCGCCCAACGTCCCCAGCTGCGTCCCATCGAGAATTTCTGGGCCAAACTGAAGCGTAAGATCTACTCCAACAATTTTGTCGCAAAAACTGAGGAGGAATTGATAAATAAAACGAAGAATGTTTCGGTTCACTGCCGGAAGGCCGCTCGCAAGGGCGTAGAATTTTTTGCAAGTAAGTTTGAATAATTACCTTCCATGGGAAATTGATCAAAAGGAATTATTTGTCTTAGCTTTTTTTTATCACCATCCAAAAAAAAATCCATTTTTTTTAAATGCAAACGTTACCTTCATTTTCAATGCCACCCGTATCTGTAGAGAAATTGATCCAGGCTACATTATTAGGACCTGCCTAGCGTTCTGGAAGCGTTTGTAGGCCTTAATTGCAGCATGTGGAAACTTGGTCGATGATTAACATTGCTTAAGACTCACAGAAACATCCCCATTTTGAATAAACATAAAAAATCATTTTTTTTCATGATTTTTTTTTTTTTTCAATGCTTAAATTGCTCACTGGTGCAAATTTTCTCACGCATATGCTATCTCATTATTGATGCGTTAATAATAAAATACATGAAATGAAGAGTCTCACGAGAAAATAATGCCAGCCTTCCATCACAATTTCAGATTGACGTTGATGAAATCAAGGTGGCAGACGAATTCGTGTGTCTTAGATTATTGATAATTGCCGATAACTACACCAGCAGAAAAATACAAAGGCGGGGGCTTTGGCATCGTACTAACTTTGGACTACAACGATCGCAAAGACCGAACAAGGTTCGCCTTGCTACAAAGTAGACCATCTTTATGACAACGATTAGACCGATAATCATCTTCAGCCCCGAAACATGGACATTGATTGTGGAGGACCAGGTGTCTGTGAAGGTGGCGCCTTTGGTGTCTGTGAAGGTGTTGTTCACGTCTGTCTTGTGAAGGTGTTGCTCACGATCTACGGTGCAGTGTAGATGGAATACGGAACGTGTTGAAGGTGAATGAACCATGAATTGCATGTGTAACTCGGCAAACCTTCCATCGTCTACACCCGATAGGCTGGGCATGTCGTTAGGATGTCAAACGACAGCGCAATGAAAATGGATCTCGAGAAAGGGAGTGCCACAGGCAAGGTGGATTGATCAAGTTAAAAAGAAATTTACGGACCTTCCTAAGACTGCGAGGCTGGCGATGAGCATCGTGGATCATGTATGAATTGGCGACGACTTGTGTTCATAGCGGAGGGCATGCATGACTATTTCTGATTGGTTAGGTAAGAAAACAACCTCGAACATTCATTCTTGTGTGTCATGTTCAAAGATTTGGTGGGCAATACTCCGGATCCACTAGCTTTTAAGCTTAACCATCTGATCAAAACTTTGATGGGAAGCGTTACTGGCATAAAAGGTGTTACGATCAGCATTTTGTCGACTTAAACTTGAAGTATTCCTTTTAACCGTACCTTTAAAATACCTTATCACTTTTTCATTTTCTTCGTGTGAACAGGCAGAAAAATGCCTCTATTTTGGTTTTAAAATGCCTTTGCAGAGAGATGCAAAGGCCAATAATGGCTATAATCGTGCCTACTTTGGACTCCGAAAGAAGCTTAGGTTGCCTAACTACAAAATTGACCAACTGTCAAATTGAGCGCAGGAAAATTGAGCACATAACCATTTGAGCAGTTCGGCTACATATGGACGAATAAACATGTGGTGACAACTGTGAAGATCGACACACAAAATGTTAGAAATATACCGACGCTTCGGATACGATATCATATGGAGTCAATCTCGTTAGGCTTGTTTTTGAGAAATGGGATTAAAATTCGTCGAATTTCTATGCAGCCTGTTTTGGTTCCCGCCACACTCGGCAATAAAATTCAAGACCATTATTAAAATTTCAAACGGTTGTAAGAACGTGGTGCAGATAGAAGCAGGTCAACGGCACTAAACGTTTTCTAGGAAATGTTTAATGACAGTGGAAAGGCTTTTTTTTATCTTGGTCTGGTAAAGAAAAAATGTGGCATATCCCGAAAAGAGAAATTAAGATCCTGAATTATCAAATCACACTTATATTAAGTCATTATTTTGATCTTTACGAAATAATACAAGAAACTACTAGAAATTGTTCAAAAAAGTTGCTTGAATCTTACAGACATGTTACATTTTACAGTCGCGATTGTTTTAAGTTGTGCGGCTGGGTGATTATTTTTATGATTTTAAATCAAAAAGACTTTTAAAGCAAAACTAACCAATATAGAGAAGAATTATTCCATTACCTCAACGTCCATCACTTTCCTAGGTGGACCCTCCGTGTCCTACTCTTTTTATATAACCTTAGCCTAACCGTAGCGTCTGTTTTAAGTAACAATTTTGAATGATTTTGAATTTCTAGGTTTGATTCTGATTCCTGATTCCTAGCTAAATAATATGTAATTAGAGTTGGTGCTTTGATCACGGCTGTCGTATAGAACACACATCTAAATTTTAATATATATGTGAATGTTGAATTGTCTGCACCTAAAAAATCAGGACATATTACAAGTTGCTCACAATCATGAAAAAAATTTCCATTTTTTTCAAAAAAAAAAGAAAAAAAAAATTTTATAAATAACCCAACCAAAAAAAAAAAAATTGAAACAAAAAAAAAATACACTTTTTTTCGTTTCCCCAAATAAATTTACAACCCATATAAATAAAATTTCCCCAGCTTCGTCTAAGAGTGAATTGCAACTAAAATCGCCAATATCACAGGTCTTTTAGTGACTGAACGTAAAGGGCGAACACAAAATTATTGCGACACCGAAAATGTCATGCCAATTTTCTTATAATGTTTAGAATCAAACCAAAATTTTAGGGTAGTTTTATACATATATTTACTTCAAAAATCAAAAAAAAGTTAATCGATGGAGCCTTGAGTGTAAAATTGAACGCATTTTCGCTTGATGCCCTCCATCAAAGTCTTTACAGTTTCATCCGGTACCAGTTTCTCAGTTTTTTTTCCATTTTCTTAACATGTCCTTTGGAACAAAATGGACAGAATTGGCCTCAAACCACTCCAGGACACTTTTAGAATAATGGCATGATGCCAAATCTGGCCAAAATAGCGGAGCCTCGTCGTGCTGCTGCAAGAACGGCAAAAGGCGCTTCTCGAGGCACTCAGATTTGTAGATCTCGCCATTTACTGTGCCCTTTGTCACGAAAGGCTCACTCCTCAGTCCGCAAGAGCAGATGGCCTGCCAAATGAGATATTTGGAGGCGAACTTCGACATTTTCGTCTTCTTAAATGTTTCGTCCACATAGAAATTGCTCTTGCCGGTGAAAAACTCCAACCCCGGAATTTGCTAAAAATCGGCTTTTATATACGTTTCGTCGTCCATCACACAGCAGCCATATTTTGTCAGCATCTTCTCGTAGAGCTTCCGTGCACGAGTTTTAGCCGTCCATTGTTGCCACTCATCGCGGTTTGGGAAGTTCTGTACCTTGTATGTACGTAGTCCAGCTCTCTTCTTTGCATTCTGGACGTAGCTCTCTGCGACATGCCGATCTTTTTAGCCAAATCACGGCTTGAGACGTTGGGATTTGCTTTAATCATCCGCTTCACCTTTCCCTCCGTCTTTCTGTTCTCCGGTCCCGGTTTTCTTCCAGCTCCTTTGCTGTGGTCCAACGTCAACCGCTCCTGGAACCGCTTCAACACTCTGGAGACGGTTGAATGGGGAATGTTCAACATTTTTCCCAACTGCCGGTGCGACAGGTCAGGAAATTCCAGGTGTTTGGAAAGAATTTGTTCTCTCGACTCGCGTTGGTTCACCTCCATTTTCGTTGAATCGAAAAACACGACTTTGAGTTTGACAGCATGTAAACAATACACATCAATGAGAAAGTGTGCAAAATTTGGTTGATTTTTACCCAATGGTAAAAAAGTTATGCCCTGTTGAATGTGTCGCAATAATTTCGTGTTCGCCCTTTACTACGATGTGGCAAATTAAAAAAAGCAAAGTGTGATACTATCACTACTTATCATATTCTAGGTCTCCCATGACGGTTTTTGCATGATATAAGCCCTCTAACCTACGACAAGGTGACAACCATGATATTCACAAGGAGCTTTTGACCTTTTTTGAATTATTAGACCTTATGTTGATTCAGCGTCATTCGATGTTTTATCCTTTCGACAATTTGCCCCCTTCTCTTCATTCGTTCTTTTGTCCATTCGATCTTCTGTCCTTTAGTCATTCGACCCCGAAGTATCCTAGTAAAAAGCAAAATATAGCTGGTGGTCAATTGAACGAATTGTCAAACAAACGATTTTCAGCAATGTCATCATACACAAACACACGTACAAAATTTCCAATCCTTCCAATTTCAGTCCATGCCAGACCCATCAAATTTCCAGACGACGAACGGTTAAGGTATTTCAAAAACCACTCTCTAACTTACATTGTTTCGTTGCAAATGCATCT
This sequence comes from Aedes koreicus, assembly GCA_024533555.2. Lineage (NCBI taxonomy): Eukaryota > Metazoa > Arthropoda > Insecta > Diptera > Culicidae > Aedes > Aedes koreicus. Next base: position 187,863 of record JAHHFK020005511.1, on the reverse strand, counting down.
CCAGTAGGGTGCTCTGTTGTATTCATCAGTTCAATTTGTTCAGATACACCAGTCTACCCAATATCCCACAATCACATTCGAGAGCAATCATCCAACTAAAGAAAAAGCAACCTTAGCAATTCAGCAGAACAGACTAGGAGCTCTCAGTATGATTGCAACTCAAACTGACATGATTGTCCTCGAAATTCGTTCCTCCGAGCCAGTCCACTTCTAAGTCACCTTCGGATGGCCAAGCTCTGACGAAACAAACGAAACTCTTTCCACCCACCCGATTGAATTTTCAACGAATTACCATGTCCAGAGTTTTTCCCAGTTATATAGATTTTGGTTCACGTTCTCCTCGTCATCTTGAACACAACGTCATCACTCGGTTAGGAATGACAAGCACAAGGCAATCAAAGCAAAAAGGTGAATGAGCTCTCCCATTTTCGGTGTTGCCGCAAATCGTCGTTGACCATGAAGGATTTATCAATCCAACCGTTGTTGCATGTTTTTAGAGCCGTTCTGGGGAGTTGCAAGATTGCACCTGAACGAGAAGAGTCATTTTGTTGGACTCTGTCAGGACTTATGCGGGATTCGATTGTCGCTTTCTTCTTGATACGATGATGAAGATGATGACGGTGGACAGGAATTATGTATGAGAGGAAGGCAATACGGACAAAGTTGGCAATGACACTGTTTTCCCGGAGAGATCATTGAGCTAAATAACCAGTTGCTCTCAATGCAAACATGGAGGAGAGGAAGACTGGCGATGATGATGATGGGTGTTGTTTTGAAATAATAGCCCTTAGCATTGTGTTTGGTCTGAGTGGTGTATGATTTTTTTTTAAAGAATAGCTTAACCTGTTAGCAAAATGGTGGAATTTTCGACTAACAGTTGATAAAGACCAGGTTATTTGAGTCATAAGGCATCAAGTGTACATATCTGTGGTTTGCGATGAAAAGATGTGAAAGAAATGTGCTTCCAAACGGCTTACTTCAATATCGATCGCCGGCCAATCCCCGTGGGCAGTTATGCCACTCATCAATCGTGACTCGTACTTCATTTAATTACCTTCATTTCCCTCAAGTGATTCCGATAATCCGGTAACTGTCATCCCAAATCACTCTCAGTAATATCCCCTCCCATTTCTCATCCCACTCTCCAGTCATTGCAGGACTGATTGTGGAACCCCTAAGGCAAATTCCAACCAAGCAAATACAAACGAGAAAAATCCAATTGTCTACGTGTCACCGGGAAAACGTCGACTTTCTTGTCGCTTCGATAAAAGTCTGTACGTGTACGAAAGTACACGCATGTTTGCCTCCATGCCTTCAGGCAAACTTCGACAAATTTCGAAAGTCGTAATTCACGCGAGAGAAAAATAAGAAAACAAAGGAAAACCATCATTTTCCCTGCCGAAAAAAAAAACTTGCAATCACAATCAGAGTCGCACCGGGAAAATCACGTCGCTTCGGGCTAAACAGAACAAAAGAACGAAAGGAAAGTTGAAGGCGAACGCTTTCACACACGACCAAGCGCGAAAATTCGTTATCGCATAAATGATGCTCCCCTCTCGCATCCAACCTCCCTCCCCTCAGTATTGAATATATGAAGGAAATCGAAATCAGAGACAGACCCTTTCCCAAGAAAACGAACTTACCCTAATCAGATGATGTTTGCGATTGATATCGCTCAACTTGAACATTTTGCACCAATGCAGGGTGTCGGTGAATTGGGGCAGCTCCACGTCTTGATTGCGTAGCTCCATGATCTTCATCCGCGCGTCGAGCTTGATTGGCGACTGATTCACCCGTTGCGTTAAGAAGAGCGACCGAGCCTGCTTGAAGGCTTCCGCTGGATCCGGCAAGCTTCCGGGCGTGTACTGGGATCCGTGCGGTTCCTCGTCGTGGTACATGAAGATCACACGCATGGTGTCATTCTGAAAAAGGAGAACCAGAAAGGAAAATAGTTATATTTAGTTGGTCGTTTCGTGCAAGAATAGCGTCAATTAGTGTGGTGTAGCTAAGGGGCGTTATGTAAGGGTTAGCTGTACGCTAGAGCAGATTTTTCAAGAAGTTTCTGGATAATGGAGGTTGGAGATTATTTGCTCTTATATTAGCTGACAGAATAAGAATCTTTTTATCAGGCATGCAGACACCTATAAAATTACAATTGAGGTGCATTCGCCTTTAACTGAAATAAATACTCCAGAATCTGCAACATCAATTTAATGCTATTATGTCATGAGTGTCACGAGTTTCTCTCTACATCAGCTGCCCCATATCCAAAAGTATATTCGGTCAGCAGTTTCAGATTGTCCTCAATTTTTCTGCTTCAACAATTCCAAAAACTACAAGAATTGACTGATGAGATGGAGTGCGATGCTTCTTGCGTTAAAAGTTTCCCGACAGCCCCGTCGTTTGGCCGGCTGCATCACGATGCATTCTTATCTTGTTTCACTATGTTCCTAAAATGGCAAAAACTCTGAACGAAAGAATCAAACGACATCAGCGACGCCAGTGCTACCAGATTTATCTGGCGCCAGGCGCCATTTTTATTCCTTTTCCTATTTGTTTCTTTATCATAGAGATTGTCAATCTCGGATTGATTCATCTCCCGTTGTTGTAATTGAAAATCTTTTTTAAATTTTTTTTTTTTGTGACTTGTTCGTGGATGAGATTTAACTGGTGATATTGGCGTGACGTTGATAACTATGAACAAATAAATTTGCTCGGAATGCAGATTTTTTAGATTTTGTGCCGATTTATACCGATCCAAGTATCTCTCATGATAAATGTTAAAATTTGTTTTATTTTAAACCCCGAGTAAGATGCAGGTTCACCCATACAAGGAAAAACATTAGACAATTCTTACTAAACTAAAAACAATAATCGACTCAAATTGATGTTTTTTACAAAATAAAGGCTATAACTATGAGAAATATAAACTGTAGGTTTCAACCCGAAAATCTTTTTAGAAGAAAAAACACAAGTCCGAAGACTCTTCAACAAGGTTTATTTATTAAGAATCGGATAACAAAACGGTGTTTTAAAAAGAAAAAAAAATCCCAGGACTCTTGCATAGTGAAGCATTATAAATTTCTACCATAAATTTTACAGCATTGATGAATGTTCATCGCGAATACCAAACATGTGATTTGCTTTTACTGTAGCAAAGTTTGACCAAAGGCCAAAGATTTCCAACCCGTGTTATTTCCATTTTTAAGATACTGGCCCAAGAGCATATATATTATTGAAGATATTCAAATTATTCTACAATTTGCTCTAGATAATGAAAGCTGTGAAGATAATTTTCAGATGGAAAATCCTTTACTTAAAAAAATCATATTTTGAAAGTTTTAGATGTTAAAACTTATCCATATTTTATGATCTAAACTCCAAAGTGTTCCAGCTGACGGTCTTCGGATAGTATTGTGTTAGCTAGATTCTTGCAAGATCAAAGGACAAACAGATCATAGACCTCCAAAAAATGTTGAACTTTTGAAGCATCGTAGGTTCGAGTAATCTGAGATAAAATTTGAACTCAAACCATTAACAGAAATTAAATAAAAAAAGATTTAATTCCAACAAACTTTTTAACATTTAGTGTACTTTAAGGAACATATTGTGATAACCAAGGCAAACAGTAATAAACCCGATTATATACGTAAGTAGTACATGCAATTATACATGTGATGTTCAAGGTCATCCGAACTTACTTGGAGCAATCATTGAAGTTATGTAAAGCTATAGGCTGTTCCAGAAAATAAGGGCACACTCTTCTTACGTTGCCATTTGAACATATTTTTTTTTATTCCGGTAGTTTGTTGGCTCCATCTCATTGTTTACACCCAAACGTCAAACCGAACACAACTCACAGCAAAGTTTCTTGCGCATTTCGAGAGATGGGAAACATTTTCCTTGAAAAACGCCATATTGCCATCGTGCACAAATGTTGCTCTATTCCAGGATTATCACTAAGAGAGTAAGAGAAACTGGAAAACTTTGGTGTAAAAGTGGTGCGCATTGCGATCCGGAAGTTCGGGGAGGAGTACTTCCTTCCCGGCCTGCAACGAAGAGGACGAAAAAAGGAGCGTCGAACCCCAAATTGGACAACGTAATCGAATGAGCTTTTTCTAAGGCAAAAGGGGCCTCCGTTCGTGATTTGGCCAACGTCCAACGAGCCAAAGAGAGATTGAAACTCAAGACGAACAAGAAGTAGAAACAGCCAAAAATAAGTCCTACAAAAGCAGCCAGCGTGAACCCACTGACGTGGAGATTGTATGACACAGTTTTCGCCAAGAATAAGTGCTCCATCATGATGGATGACGAACCGTGTTCGAAGTTGGACTATATGAAGCATTGCCGGGATCGCAATATTACAAGATTCATGAAGATCATGATGTTGATAAGGTGAATACCTCAGTTTTCACTGAAAAATTGGGCAAAAGGAGATGGTCTGGCAGGCAACTTGTTCTTGCGGTAAATTTACGAAGACTTACATCGTAAGTGGAGCAATTGAGCATTGAATGCAGATATTTACGTCAATCAGAGCTTGAAAAAGTACCTGTTGCCGTTGATTCGTCAACATGAGAATCCTGTAATATTCTGGCCTGACCTTGCTTCGTGTCATTACTCAAGTAACATTACCAAAACCATCCAGCTTTATTAAGTTTCATTAAGGTTTTATCAAAGCCACTAGAAATCAATTTGGTTTTATTATGACACCAAGAGGTGCCAATAGGTTTCATATTTTAGTCATGTTTATAAGAACCTACACAGCTTGTTCAAAACGATCTTAAAACCTCGTTTTCTCAAATTCCTTTTACTCCTATCAAAGGTTTTATTTCGACTTTATGAACTCATAATATGCTGTTTTGAAATGCCGTTTTAGGACTAATTCATATTATCTTATTATGGTTGAAAAAGCATTTTAAAACCATTTTGCCTCCAGTAAATGCATGAGGCGGCAAATTGGCATTGAGGAAAGCCACCAAAGAACCAAATAGTTTTAAAGTAGTCATTGCGAAGATAACTTGGCTTTATGGCAGAATTGTGATTTTTTTTCCAATCACCATATTGAAATATTGGAAATAATAGAAATGTGGAGAAATAAATGCAACAAATTTTAAATGTAATGCAAATGAACTGTGTATCGGAGACCAATTTCTACATTCTTTTAGATAACTTTATTGAATTTCATCAATTTTCAAGAAATTCATGTTTAATTTATTGAATATATTTGTTTTTATTTTGTGTTTGTTGTTGTAAACGCGCATAATTTCCGAGGCGCATTAATTTTCGGCTCTTATCGTGCCAAATTCAATGTGCATCTGATTTGGAGCATGCTACGCTGTAAAAAACTGAATTTGTTTTGGATATTTTGCAATGAAATAATATTTCCCGCTAACTTTTTTTCTCGGATATTATTTACTGCTAAATGAATCAGAAGAGCAGAGAATCGAACATAGTAGAACCACAAAAACCAACCACGATATCTTAGTTAAGTTTGACAGCTGCGGCCATTTGGCCGCGTGCTGGTTTTCAATGCAGCCAATAGGTTTTATGAAGGTTCTCAAGTGGTCATAGCATCTATCGCTAGAATATTTTCAAAATCTTTATGGTCTTATAAAGGTTTGATTAAATTGTTTTCACAACCGTCTATAGAGTGGGCCACTTTGTACAAATTTTGGCTTTAAAGAAGCATAGAGGAGGTGTTGGTAGACAAAACAGTGAATGTAGTTTTATCAACACAGCCGGGAGGAATGCTATACGGCTAGAATAAAACTTAAATTGTTACTTGGGTACGCTTAGTTAACCATCGACTGGTACAAATTGGAAAACGTGTTTATTGTACACATTTCCAAAACGTCATGTAAATGTCTGTCCCTTGAGACCGAGACATGCAAGCGTCCTTTAGGACATAAGAATGTACCGGTTTTGGGAGCAATAATTTAACATGAAATCTTTGTTTATGTTCCTCGATGTATGTCAAAGACAAATTACGTTTCGTGTAATATTCGTAATTTCTAAAAGTGTACCTAAGCATACGAACCGCCCAAATTGAACTGAACTTCGTACCAAGAGGTCAAGAGGTATCTTCATAAACATGTTCAGCTAGCTGATACAGCGAAAATGTTGATTGAAAAGAGATTGTACAAGAGCGTCTAAAATCGTTGCTAATCAATATGTGCAGAACCTTGTGAAGAACGTGAGAGAATAACTCGAGCGACAACTTACTTATAGATGAAAAAGTCATCAAAACTCATTCAGGAACTGTTGATAAACAATGTAGAGAAAACATTTGTAAGAATAAAAGTGGACATTAATTAAGAAAAAACATATTGTTAAACTCACTGAAGGTGTGCCCTTTCTTTCAACTGCCATTCATTTTCAAATGCCTTCATAAAAGATTACGATAGCTCTACGGACATTGCTGAATTGTTTTGTAATGTTCTTGTTCTTCCAAATTGTTAAGGAGTTCAGATCTCAGGATTTACGGCCTTAACGGTACGGTATTATTTCAACAATTGTTATTGAACCTCCTGACATTATGGAATGGAGGGTCCTTCCTTAGCTCAGTCGATAAAGGCGCAGCTACAAATCAACACCATACTGGAGGTGGCTTGACTCGATTGCCGGTCTGGTCTAGGTATTTCTCGTACAGGAAAATTTCTCGACTCCCTGAGCATAGCGTATGATTGTACTTGCCACACAATCATACTAATGCAAAAATGGTACTTTTCATCGAAAGCTCTTAATTAATAACTGTGGAAGTGCATTTAGAACACTAAGTTGAGAGCAAGCAATAAGCTTACTGTGAAAACAATAAACTTGAAATGCTAAAGAAGAAGAAGAAGACATTATAGAATATTATAAGGATGTTTTGGATTGTACAAACTGCTCTGGATGTCATAATATGACTCATGAACAACTTTTAAAGAACTCTTTCACGGTAGCCTAGCAGCACACTTGTTTTATATTGCTTATTGTTATTTCAAAATGACTTAGTAAAGTCACAAGCAAGTAAAAGGTATTCACGATATAATTCTAAGACTTTCAAAAGGCTGTAAAATTAAACCCATTTTATATATTTTAATGAAATTTCGGACGAAACGGCCCCAGCGTGTATTGTGTACACTACGTAAACTTTCATTAGTTTCAAAAATTCAGGCAAACGAACAGGAAATGCTTTGGGTTCTCTCACATCAAATTCCGAGGAAACAGCAAGTCTCAAAGTTCCTCAAGAAATGTCTGATTCAGCAGGCAATTGCTCCATGTGAAAAACGAAGCAAACCTTTTGTAAGAACTGCAACCATAAATGGCAAGTCTACATGAAGAAACGAATGATTTCGATTCTCAAATTACATAACTTTATAAGATGTTTTGACCGGATCTAGAAATTTCATTCAGATTGGAGAGAGTAAGGTCCAACCGGTTTGCTATTCTGGCTGGAAATGCTCCATTGCTCCCACCCCAACATACTGTTTTTTCCACAGGTAGTAAGTTTTTAATATTGTCAAAAATGTCCTCTGAAAGTAACGTATTCGTGGGCCACACATCTTCTTCTTTTTCTTTACCATTACAAGCTTATTGCTTTCACAATTAGCTTATTGCTTGCTCTCAACTTAGTGTTTTAAATGCACTTGCACAGTTATTAATTGAGAGCTTTCGATGCCAAGTACCATTTTTGCGTATGATTGTGTGGCAAGTACTATGCCCAGGGAGTCGAGAAATTTTCCTTAACGAAAAATGCATACACCAGACCGGGAATCGAACCCAGCCACCTCCAGCATGGCGTTGCTTTGTAGCTGCGCCTTTACCGACTGAGCTACGGGAGGACCCAGCGGGCCACACATTGGGCTTACAAACTCGACCGACTTTGGAGTTGTAAAAGACGAATGGAGTGCCGAAGGATCTTTATTCCCCGAACACACGGGGCTAATGGGCACTGGGCACGAACTTTGTAAGTATCCTACGGTTGTCTCTACAGAGCAGGAAATGTTGAAACCATATATGAATGCAGAGGTTTACTACGAATCAAGCGTTGTACAATATCTAATGGGTGAATTTAAGAAATGAAGTTCAGACATTTGGATTTGGTAAAGAAGTAAAGTGAATTACCGGTACGTAGACCAAGTTTTATATTGTTTTTCATTCCCTGAAAGCCCCCCGGGGGCGGTTTGCATCCATACTTTTTACCCCAAAGTCACGAGTTTGAATCTCACCTTCAGAGAAGTCACAAAAAATAACCAAAAGGTATTGAGATGACTACAATTGGAGATCAACCAGCTCGAGGCTTCATCTCGTTGATAATGAAACAAAACCAACATTCTCTGAAAGTTTCATGACAGTCGACTCATGGACTGATTTTTGGTGAGAAGTTAAGTGATGCAATTAAATCGTGGACACCCTTTGGTTGCAACCAATCATGACAATTTCGAGTTGCTGCGGTTAACTACCCAATCAACTATGCTCATTTAGTCTACTGGTGGTTCACGAGACAAAGATCGTCCACACTTTGCAACTCAACAAGCCATTTTAGCAGATTATTAGTTGAACAAGCAATTATTAATGTGGACAAGCGAACTATAAGAGAAATAAGCTTTGGACGTCTTGCGGCAAGGGTAGGATGCCAAATGAAAATTCGAATTATTGTTACCCATTAAACGCTTATAACTCAATTAATCCTTGGTAGATTTTCTAGATGTCTACATGAATCGATTGGAAATTTTCCAGCGCATTCAGCTCAAGTATAAAAAAGTTATCCTTAATCAATTGTGTTCTATTGAAAAAAGCGCGATTAAAAGATGATGTCTTATAACTTTATTTTGGAGACGAAATTAAGTAAATGCACAGTCCTTTCCTATCACAGATTTCAAATGTGAGCAAGGGAGGTTTCATATGCAGTAGAGAACTAAATATCAGGGGAACTCTTTCGCAAAATGCCTTATTTGTTCGGCAGTATTGAAGAGTGGAGAGTGGAGAGCGTGCAGAGCGGCAATGAGCCAGTATTGGATTGGCAGCTGGTTGCGACAAGTACCATGCAGAGCGTACTGGCGAGCAACCATTGACCTATCAGCAGGTTGTAGCTAGCAATCCGTTGGCTAGGAAATCGTTGTTAGGCAGTAATTGGTTATGCAGTCGTGTGCTAAGCAGTTGGTTGAACAAGCCAGTGGTGAATTTGTAGCCAGTCGGCTAGCGCAACCACGAGAAGTGAAATGAGGTGCTTGTGTGTTGGCAGTTATCTATCGGTAAGTACTATCGGTACGTTGCATGGTAAGAACGGTATAAGCCAGCCATTATCATAATTGCTAATGTGTACATAAAATGCATTATCTTGCAACATTAGCATGACCATTTATTAGCAGATAATTGATTTTAATTATTCGCTATCAATTTTTGCAAATGTAACGCTAGTTTTGCTGGCTAATGAATTGTCGCACAATATAGTAAAGATGTTAACGGACCTAACGACAGCTTCCAAGAAGACTGATCAAACATGGACATTTGAAATCCCTCCTTTGTAGGGCGACTAACTCGATTTTCCTAGATCCCCGATAAGAACGTTCCAAATTCTTGTCAGTTGGCAGCCAGCACGGTTCGGAAACCGATTCAATTTTCTATCGGTCTATCGGAAATTTTGAAAAGAGTATCCATCACAAAATGTTTAAATACTGGACGCTAATAACTCGATAATTTCTTGATAATTTCGTTTCCTTGACATTTTTGTGATTTTACCAGAATCACCATTCAACGTTCTGAATTGTTTGAGCCTTTCAGTCAAGAAGGTTACATTTTCTGTTTCCCAGGAATTCTCATATAAATCCAACTCGCTATGTCGCTTACGGCGGGTCCTTTCTTAGCTCAGTCGATAAAGACGCAGCTACAAAGCAACACCATGCTGAAGGTGGCTTGATTCGATTCCCGGTCTGATCTAGGAATTTTTCGTAAAAGGAAAATTTCTCGACTCCCTGGGTATAGCGTATAGTTATACTTGCCACACAATCATATTAATGCAAAAAGTGCATGGAAAGTGGAAAGTGGAAAGAGCAATTAGAACACTAAGATGAGAGCAAGCAATAAGCTAATTTTGAAAGCAATTAGCTTGAAATGGTACAGAAGAAGAAGAAGAAGATGTCGCTTACGGCTCTTGAATGCAACAAACGGTGTAACGTAGTCTAAGTCAACCGAGCGATCAAGTCTTGTACATAACCTCACTGATTTTTTTTAACAAAGAATGTTCGTTGGTTAGTGTTCATAGCTAATGATGTGCAGTTTTAACCGAAACTTTTTTTTTTTATTGAAGTCTGAAATGCTCAACAGACGTTTTGAGATCATCTTGAGAAGATCTAGATCAACTCAATCATGAATCCGTAAAGTTCAGAACTTTGGATTTACACATAAATGGAACATAATGAATTATGTTTCCAGAGTTTTCTGTTAGTTTATGTCTGTCCAACATTCTGGTGCACCATTAAACTTTAAGACGATGGCGGAAACGTACATCAGTCATAAGGTTGAAACTAGTAGGATTAAGCTTGTCATTAATGTGTCAAAGCAAAATATTTGAGAGAAAGAGGCTAATGAGAAGACGACTTTAGTCTTCTACCACGATTTCAGATCGACGGTGATGAAATCGAGGCGGTAGAGAAATTCGTGTATCTAGCGTCATTGGTGACGACCACATATGACACCATCAGAGAGATACAAAGACGCATTATGGCTGGCAATTGTGCCTACTTTGGACTCCAAAGGACGCTTATATCGAACAAAGTTCGCCGAACTACAAAGTTGACCATTTACAAGACATAAATTAGACCAGTAGTCCTCTACGGCCACGAAACATGGACATTGCTCGTTGAGGAACACAAACGTTTGGTGCCTTTGAGCGAGAGCTGTTATGTACGATGTTTGGGAGAGTGCGAAGGGAAAATGGAACGTGGAGGAGACTAATGAATCACGAATTGCATCAGTTGCTGGGAGAACCATCCGTCTTTCATAACGCCAAATTAGGTCGAATATGGTGGGCTGGGCATGTCGTAAGAATGTTGGATGGCAGCCTTAATAAAATGATTCTCGATAACGATCCATTGGGCACAAGAAGAAGAGGCGCACAACGAACAAGGTGGATCGGTCAAGTAGAGAGCAACCTGCAAGTATGGAAGCTAATGGTTAATTTTAACATAGTCTTGGGATATTACAGGTCATCCAAATTTTGCTGAAGTTCAGAACTTAAAATCTGCAATAATACTAGCTTTTTCCGTATATAGAGTTACCTTCAACCATGTTCATTGAAATTGTAAGAGCACATGCTCACCTATTTTTCACTAAAACCGTTATCGGTTCGTTCTCAACTACCTTCGTAGAGCTTCTAGTAGCTTTTGAACTTTAATAAAATAGACTTGGGATATTTAAGTTCATTAAATTGTTCAATGAATTCAGGGCAATGGGTCTTTCGTTGCCTTCAAGTATGCCTTATGAGATAATTCTACAATACTGTAGGTCATTAAAACTGCCCGGAGGCTCAGAACCTAAAAATCTTCAGCTTTTTGAGAAGCAGTTTTTCTCTTGTCACGTTGACGGTTATCCGGTTATCCTTTATCATGATTTAATTCGCAATGTCATAATCAATATTTTTGTTCACTTTTTGAACTGACTCTGTTACCTCTGACCTTTCTGGTTTACTCAATGCAGTCTTGAGAGGAAATATTTGTCACGATACGAAACTTTTGTGATTATTTCAAGCCAGATCTAACATTGGGTGACAGTTTTGTTACAACGGACTATGCAAGCCAATTGTGAGTGTGTTCTGCAAAGTTACTAGAGAAAAAAAAATATCTGGAATGTTGGTTTGAGGAGTATTTTGTCTGAAGACAGTATTGAGAAGCGAATAGTCTACGAAATATTTCTGATAGCATAGAATAAAACTTCGAACAAAATTTCCAAAACCGAAGAGTTCGGGTGGGTACATTTAAAAACTAAAGTTCGAATTTTGTTTGTATTTGATGACCTCAAAAATGCTGCACTGTGTGATGTTTGTTGCTTAGCAATACAATTAAATATTTAATGGCTGAATACAAATCGTAACTTTTAATACTGAGATGTGCTTCTGTTACAGCCGTAGACCTTATCATCAAACATTTTAGACAGTTTGGATGACCTAGGACATCCCAAGACTATTGTTCGAAGTTTGTCAACCTCACAGAAGGTTCGATTATTGATTCATTTGATTATGCAATCACATTTGTACTCCCGCTTATCTCCCTTTAAAATGATAATGACATTTGAAGAAATCATGTTTTCAACAGAAAAAGCATGATATCTACTTAATGGAAGAGTGAAACTGAATGAAAGTGTGCTCCTCAATAAGATCGCAAAGGATGCTGAAGACACCTTCTCTGTAGGTGGTCTCTTCAAATGAAAAAGTTATGCGTTAAATACTGTTTTTTGTTGACCACTCTAGTGAAAATTTTGATTTGGACCATAACTTAACTTTTTGTATTTTTTGAACAGATTTACTTTAAATTCAATTAGAAATGACTTTTTGTAATGTTGAATTGTGATATGTCAATAAAAGTACGATGGATTTTAATTTCAGCATTTTAAAGTACTACCCTTCATATAGATTATTTGAAATTAAAGTCCCAATTATGAGCAACAACTTTTGCGGAATGTAAACAACTATCATTGGTTTGGATCTCAAGTTTTATTTTCATGGTGAAAATAATTTATTCTTGCATATTTCGAACTCAGGACCAGAGTGCAATACTCGCACTTACTTGAGAAGTTTGACGCTCTATCAAAGCATTTCAAAGCCATTCTGAATAACTTTGTCTATTGTAATATATAAAGGAGCAATAAGCATATATTTGTAACGTACAAACAATAACGTATGATGTCTACACGACTCTGAGAAAATTATCATGAAAGGGTGGAATGTGCTTATCTTCCTGAGAATAGGTTAACTTCCCTTAACTATGTCTGTTAGCAATTCTACTAAATTATTTTGTTAAGGATTTTTTCTTCCCTGCTGTAGTTTTTTCCGTTATAAATTCACGCATTTGACTTTGCTTTAAAAACTTCTTCAAATATTTCTTGGTGATTTCCAATGCTCTTTCGGCTGTGGAAAAGGCTTCAATATGTTATGAGAAGTTTTTTTTCTTGTTTCACAGAATGCCGTTCAACTATTCCTAGCTTAGTAATAAATGTCTATGTGATAGTTGGTAGTGCTTAAAATGGTTAAACATTGTCAGGCTCAATTTAAGTTCAATACCACACTGGAAGATGAATTGACTTTAAATTGAGCCTGAAGTTTATTTTCCATCAGAATATTTGGAACATCTCTACCTTCTAACGATATGTTACTAATTTTCACTGACGGACTTATTCATGTTGATTCGGGAAGTGCATGCTTATGATCTCTGCGGCCATCCTTCAATTATAATTAGTATCATCACACAAGTTAAACCAGCAAATTTCCGATTGTATCAACATCCATAAGCTCAGAAACAATTTGGCAACACTGCCCAGCGCACAGGCACAAGTTTTCAATCCTGTTCTATAGATAAAACCGTTGCCCAACCAGCAAAATCATACAGCTACAATGTCATAATTTTTCACTTAGCCTTCCTTCTTCGGAAGACAAACAAGAGAGATTCCTTTTTTTTGCCACGCTCAATCTTTCCGAGGGCGCGTGCTAAAGCTAAAGGGAGCAAGACGACAGTCAGACACAGCGCGGTCATTCTGATCCGAGACGGCAAACGATACGATAAAGTTCTTCGTTTTGTGTGCGAACAAACGGTTTAGCGCACAATTTTATGTTGTTCATTTTTTTGCCATCATTCGGAGCGGGGTTCCTTCGGTCAAAATCGGATATTCGAGTGGAGCGAGGACTCATGAAATATAAAACAAGTACTTGTACTGTGCTAACCGAGGCAGAAAGTGAGTGTGTTAGAGATTGAGCCCAGATCGGGCAAACGGCAAAGTTTCAAAAGGTTCTAACAAGCAAATCTTGCAGAAAGTTGATAATGTTAATAGTTTCTTCTCTTGCGAGACATGAGGCTCTTGTTGCGTTGTTTTTTTTTTCTTTTAAGGCTCCAGCATGCTTTCTAGTCGTAATGATTGCATTTTTACGGCAGGGATATGGATGGTTGCTATTGAAAGTTTGCTGAGGACTTGATTCCTGTGAAAATTTGATGCTAGTTTAGAAGGAGCTTGGAAATTGCGAAAGTTCAAGAAGAATGATTTTGTCTTACGAAGCTGTTTTAGATTACAACGATGGAGTGGTTGATTTAGGTGTATCACGATGATCAACCACACGTTGGCGAAGGTCATAGTGCCCGTTCGATTCAGTTTATTACAGAGAAAGCATCGCTACCAATAACTTCACTTTCGTTCATTCAAGATGCTTCTCTCCCATACTATACTTATCTCGATGGAACACCATTCCCAATGCACACACGTACTACTATTTTTATTACAGTCTCGCCAGAGCTTCGCGTTGATCCAACTGTGAAATGAGACATGCAGCTCACAGCGATGGGACTTTTTCCCTGGCATCACGATGATTACGACGCGTGATTAGGCCACAGACTCATCTTTCTTTCTTCGATACCGCTCCGCACCACGCTAGTGAGTTGATTCGACTTTGGGAATTTATGTGAACCAGATATCTGGAACTCGTCTCCGTCGTAATTATACTGCACTGCTGCATCCACCAAGCAAGCCATGAGCTTCCTCATCAGACTCCTGGTTTCAGCACAAACAGTGCATTGCGGCGAAGAAAAAGAATTGCTATTCAGTGCTGATTGAAAGATAATCATCCCCACCCGGGTGCGCGGGATGAAACTAGGCGCATACAAATGCCATCGTGAAATTACCACTTTATAGCTTTTAATTAGTGCCTTTCGTTGCGGAACAACTTTCCAGTCAGTCATCACTGTGTTTTGTGTTGCAGCTTGTTTGGTGTCCGTCTATCGTGGTGGATTCCATTCATATGGGACGCATATAGGATGGAATTGGTCGTTGGTTGGTGCAGCAAAAACCCGGCAAACGAGCACATGGACGGCAGCGGGGGCTTTGCTTTGCTCACGCGTGTGCAGTTAATAACACTGATTCTAATGTGTATTATCGTGACAAAGACGACGACGACGACGACGACAAAAATTACTACGGCGATGATGAGCATGATAATGATGATGAGAATGCATCGTCTAGATGACTTTAAAGCTATGTGGTTTTGCATTGGGTCGTTGGAGAAAGTATATTGCAATTTCTTTATGATAGACATTTCTTGCTTTCTTATTTATTGAAGATGACGTAGTTTTTAGAAAAAAACCATTGAACTGAAAAGACGAATGGCAGAATTGACCAACATGCCGAACATGTTCTGCTGGTACAAATTTCCGAAATTATGAAGATTACTTCGGGGTCCTCCCTTAGCTCCGTCGGTAAAGGCAACACCATGCTGGGGATGATTTCTTTCATTTTCCGGTCTGGTTTTTGACCTTTGGGTACGGAAAATTCCTTGATTATAGAGTATGAATCTGCTTTTAATACTATTTTACTAATGCAAAATGGCACTGGTATCTAAAGCTGTCAATAAATAACTACGGAAGTGCATTTAGACCACTAATTTGAAATGCAGCCTGCGAGCTATTTCTAAAAGTCATTAGCATGAAAAGCCAAGAAAAAAATGGCAGAGCAACTCCAACAAAGTAACAGTCAAATTTTTATCGAGGTTTTGAAGCATTCTACAATTATAAAACATACAGAATGTTCATAAAACCAAAATTGTTCTTTGGTCATTTTAGCTTTTTTCGTATTTGAATTTTGACATTTGAACTAAGAATTCATTGCTCGTCTAGTTTTTGAGATAATGAATTTACAATTTAAAAACATAAACATAAATAGAAATCAGGCTTGCTTGTCTGCTATGCAAGATTTTAGATTAAACTTTTACTAAAATGATAGAATCTACTTGAATTTTCTTATGATCATTGGTTTCTTTATAGTGAACGAACCAAGCGAACAAAATTTCACTTATGGTTGTTTTAAAAAATGCGCTTTCTTATTTTGAACAGTTGAAATACTGATACAAAGTGCTTGAATAACCCTGCTGCTAATGAACAAACAAAAACAAAAGATTTCAAATTGTTCATCATGGTGGGACTATCGTGGCACCCAAATTGCCAACCTTGCAAGATTTTTGGGTAATAATTCCATTTCTCGGCAACTAATTCTGAAGTAAAACAATTTCTCGAAACGCGTTGCACATCCTCAGCCTTTGTGATGGTGGCACTAATTTGCATGGAAATACAAAGAGTTTCGAGAAATTTATGATTCAATGACTGACTGCTACTGGTTATTCGACACCGATGTTTGTTGGGCTATGTTTATCAATTTGTATTTTTCCATCGATGCAGAGATTTTGAGACCGGAATATTAAAGGTGATAGCTATTGCACATTACACAACCTATTTCAGGAATGACTGTTCAAACACCCATATTCTGACGCCATCTTCATATAAAATAAACCCCGCATGAACACTATCATCAATTCAATACCTGAAAAGCATTTACACTTTCAGAAATAATTAAAAAAAAACTTTTTTAATTCTGGCGCATATCAGAAGTTATAAATTTATTTTCTCAATAATAATTCGATTTTTTACGGGGAGCCGGCCCAGGCATAGGATTATAACTCATTGATAATACATTTTAATACAAGGTTATTATTGTTTGATCACTGAATATATTATAATTCAGGTAGAAGAAACAGCCATAATAAAAAAAAGGAAAGGCAAAACAATATTTGTTGATTATCGCAATAATAACCTACATTACTATCACTGAGATCATCATGATAACGAATCCAGTGGAATAAGCAAATTTAGTGAAATAGTTTCAATTTTTGTTATTAGTTTGAAATCAAATGCTAACGCTAAGAACTGGAATAATTCTTTTGGTTAAAAGCATTTCGTATTCGACTATGAAGATTATGTTCAGAGTTTTGCATTCGGCTAGTAGCTTTTTATATAAATAGTATGTTAAAAATTATAAGTTATATTTTTCTCTTGACTAGGGGGATCAGCCTGAGGCTAAAAAATCTCGATAATAGAAAAACAAAACAAAACAATTTTTTTTGGACGATCTCACCGATTTCATTTTTATGTTAATCTTCATTGTGCATTGGTGTCGTTTTTGAACAATCAACATTTCAAAAAAGCTCTAACGTCTCAACGGAATAAACTTGGGATTTGAAAATTTCTGACTTTTCCTAACTTTTGAAAGAGAACATATTCTGGGCAGTTACAGCTTTTAGCGACCTCTAAAAGTGACGCTACAAAAGAGTAACACATAGTGCATTCAGGGCCAAAAATGACCCAAAGCTTTTACATGCTCCCAAAATTTAATTTTTGAACCGATTTTTAATATCTTTGGCTGAAATGGAAGAGGTTTCAAAATTGTCCTCTTAAGATCTTATCGGAGCCGATTCCAGTGTATCCGGATGTGGCCGAATCCTCTGGCTGGTATATGACATAATGTTTATGCGAAGTCGTGAATTTTGAGCCGTCAAACGATACAAATATATGAGGTTCCAAAATTGTCCTCTTCGGATGCATACCGAAACCGGTTCTGGGTGCCTATGTGCCCAGAATGGCCAGTTTAAAAAAAAAAAACAGGAAAACATGTCGTTTTAGGAATCCAAACCTTTCATTTGAGACCATGATATCAAAACTCGGTATAAACATTTTTGGAGCGTGTGAAAGTTTTGGGTCATTTTATACCCTGAATGCACTATTGTGTAGCATTTTTCTAAGGCATTGGGAGTGTTAACGAGGTGATTGTTTTCTTCATTTTGGTCGTGAACGTTAAACTTCATTAAATTACTCTGCAGAGCAAAACATAGTGAAATCTTAATGGCATTTGAATCAATATGGCGTTTAATATCCATAACATTTATGGAAATTTTGATTGAAAACTAGACTCAAATAAATGCACATAATTAGATCATCGAAAATCAAATGTTTTTTTTTTTCTCAAATTTGTATGAAAATACTACGACGTAAACTTTTCATCGATTGCTATTAATAACAATTAAAATGCATCGATTTTTGAATGCATGCAACAACAGTTTTCAATCAACATGTAAAAACGACTAAAGAAAAAAAATAACAGCACCTCGAGTGACGCTCCAGTTTCAACCTTCTCGTTGCATTGATCGGATCATGACGAAGATGCTTAACAAAATGGCAAAAAAAATAACATGTTCGTTTTATATCGCCGTTCTTAGTGATTTGAAAATGTTTTCTAATTAAGGAGTGTATCGAAAATAAGCTATCCACAAACTTTCTTTCAAATTTTGTTGAAAACCGATATTTTATTCATACAAAAAATTGATCCTTTATTGTACGAGGTTATACTTGAACATAATGAAGACCGGATGAAATTTAAGTTATTCCTTCACGAATTTTCGAACTTTGGATCGAATGCTCTTCATCAAGTTCCGGACAAGTGTTGCATCGCATTTTTTGGACGCTTGAGCCCAAATTTTTTTGAACTCCTGCATGTTCCCAGCTGCCTTACCAGTCTTCTTGAAGACCCTCTTCACGATTGCCCAGTAACGTTCGATGGGTCGAAACTGAGGGCAATTTGGTGGATTGATATTTTTCTCAACGAAATCTATACCCTTTTCCGCAAGCCAATTGAGAGTGGTTTTGGCATAGTGAGCCGACGCTAAATCCGGCCAAAACAGTGGAGGTGTACTATGCTTCTTATATAAAGGCAACAATCTCTTCTGGAGATACTCAGATCGATAGATTTCCGCATTTATAGTTCCGGTAGTGTAAAAAATGGTTGACTTCAAACCACAGGAACATATTGCTTGCCATACCAGTACCTTTCGACCGCATTTCTCCACTTGTGGACCTGGAAGGGTTTTTGAGTCCTCCTTTACATAGGTCTCATCGTCCATCAAAACGCATGCATCCGGACGCTGCAAAAGACGCGAATTCAATTTCCGGGCCCTTGTTGCTGCTCGCTTCTTCTGTTCTGCACTTTGTTTCGAGATTTTCTGCTTCTTGTAGGCCATCAGGTGGTTTCACCTCTTGATACGCTGGATCATTCCGACACTCGTTCCTGCTTTTTTGGCCAAATCACGTATTGACATTGATTTGTTCTTCATGATTAGAGATACCACTTTCTGCTCCAGTTTCGGGTTGGAAGAACCGGGTTTTCTGCCTCTTCCTGGTAGCTCATCCAAAGAATAGTGTTCCCCAAACATATTAATGATGGTTTTAACACTCGCATGATGAATTCCCAACCGCTTCGCCAATTTTCGCAAGGTAATACCCTTCTCACTTAGCCATGTGTCCAGAACCTTAATTTTCACTTCCTTTTCAATGCGCGACATTTTGAAAACGCAGAATTTGAACCGCACAAACAAGTAAACAAAAGAAAGCTGACAGTCAAACGCACAGCATGCAGTGTTCAAAGCATAAAAAACCATCACAAATACATGCGTACAACGCAAATGTATGTGGATAGCTTATATTCGATACACTCCTTATATGCTAGTACCCAAATTTCATCCCGGAATTTTGTGTTATCTGTGAATCGAACAAAACCACCTTCGACAGGTAGTGGCACTTTACATGAAAGCTGTTCGGTTAGTGTGTTATACCTGTGAATAACATGCGCATTTATAACATTCATTTTCATCATAATGGATCCAGCCGGATAAACTGCGGTGGAAAATCATCTGAATGTTACTCCACTGTCCTACCGGAGCCACTCGAACTGAGAAAACTGATTGGATTAAATAAGATACTGAGAGCGGAACTATGACTTTGATAGAGACAGCGATAATATTTGAGGCAAGCTGTGATTCAAGCTTCTATTTTGCACGCAAATATAAATTAGCCGTGTTAGTCGAAACGAACGTATAGTTTAAAGTTTATTTTTGGTTTGTGTAATCAACCCATTTGACTAACCAATAATTGACATCTCAAATGAACAATGTTTCGCTATAGGAGAACGTTAGTGTAATCAATTAAGTATGGAGAACACAGATAAAAAGAAACATTGAATTTTCTGCGTTATCTAATGCACATAAAGGGCTTGCTAGAGTTGGCCGAAAATAATGGGATGTTTCAAGTGAATTTAATCCAGATAACGCCTGAATTTAGCCTGTTGTATGAAAGATTATAATCAATTTCGTTGTTTAAGCCTACTTTGGCTTGGAATTAAATGAGGGGAAATTTTACGCGCTTGTTAAAATCCATTATCTTTTTCTGTGAATAATAATACATAAAAGTGATTAATCCTTCTGTTTATTATTCATTCTAAAAAAGAAAGGATTTTTAAATTGAACCCCAAATACAGTTTTCAATTAGGTAATTTTCTCTCTCAATCAGCAGGTAAGCGATTATAATTTTAATGTTAAATTATATGTGCATGTAAAAGTACTAGGCGAATCACGATGTGTTCATTTCAAACAAATTGTCATTGAATTTTACATGACACTATTTTCATGTCATAGAAATTTATGAAATGATTTGACTTTATATATATTTTCATGCTCCAAATATGTGAATGGAAATTAATTTAAAATTACACAAAAATTTTAACGGTGTGGTTAAATTAAAAACAATGAGTTTTCACTTCCATAGTGGTTGCACGATTAAACACTTAGAAAACGTACTGTTAAAAAGTGTTTTTTGCTACTGGTCGTATTTGTATGCGCTTCTGAGTTCTCAGTGACTCTGCGATGTATGGTGTTTTGCTCATGGTTCTCACACAAAATTCAAATTGACTTAGCTCATTCTTTTGGAACAGTTGAACAGTTTGATCACGAGACGCTTCGAGACTTAATAAGTGAGTAAAGCTTCCATAGGTATCCCGAATCACATATATATGAAAAAAAAAAAACAAACAAGATCAACTCATTCTAGATTTACTCTCAAAGTCTAGTTAAACAATATTCTGGGAAAAGTGTCACTAACTCACTGCTCATGAAATACTCATAAAATTTAAGACTATTATGCACAAAGTGGTTTGACGTCGGCAAATCTCCTCACGCTTGAAAATGTGAATAGTGTCCAACAACGAGAATTTCCTTCGAGGTTCGCTTTCTCAGCAAAAAGAGAAACGGTCGATCTGCACGAAATGTGGGCAGCAGTGCAGCCGGCAAAGCATCTTTCGCTAAAACGAAATAAAAATTAACCATATTTTTGTCATTCAATGAAACTTCCATCTTACGTTCATCCTCTGCTTCCGTGGTTCCACCTTCCAGAAAACTGATCGACCCTGCTTGATTGACGGGACCCAAGCCACTTCCACGGTAGCGGTACAAATCGAATGCATTCGCCAGGAAGGCCGAAACCATTCCCATCCTAGCCATACTCATCCCCAGCTGGACGTTGCTGTTGATGGTAAACTTTGGAATTGCAACGTCGACAAAGCGTTGCCTCAATTGGGAATCGATTTTGTGATAGGTATCCAGATTGAATTTTTGTACCAGTGCAGCAAGGGGAACATCTTCGTCGTTGGGCATCACCACAATCATTGATAGGTCCGAGTGCGAATCGTACAGCATTTCCAGGGCAGTGAGTTGATCCAGCTTCACAATCCAAAATCTAGCTGTTTGTTTCATGAAATTCGTTTGGTAGTAGCCAGTCGAAAACTTGAATACACCGTTTCTTCCGTCCAACGGGTTGAATTTGTTCTTCCAAGCCGCTGAGAGATTGAAATTAGTTGACATCAGTAGATTGAAATTGGGCATATTGATTGTTTTGGGTGATATAGAGATGAACGAATTTGGATCGGTATTGGACGCAAGAGTCACTTCTGGTTCCAGGTAATCGTTGAGCAGCTCCAGGAAGTTTTCACTTAATTCACTAGGGTCACGATACAACTGTGAGCTAACCACAAAATGTTTCCGATCTTCTATCAATTTGGTGAGGTAGTTCTTCAGCTGGGAACCTGCTTCGGATTTGTTGTTTGGAAGCAGCAGTGCTTGCTTCATCTCGATGGCCACCTTCCAGTTGGAAATCTGGTATAAGAGCATTAACGTTGCTCGAAAGATCGGTGGAGACAAAGCAAAATTTTTTGTGGTCTCCTGGCTGTACACCTGCTTGAACAGTTCCAAAGCGAAGGTGTTCTCCCGATCTAACTCAGCTCCGGATGTTGCCGAATGGAGCTGGAGTTTAAGAAATAGGATGAGAAGCTTCCATTGGGACTTCATTGCAACGATCAACTGGCGTCCAAATGCGAGACTGTGGTTGCTTTTATTAGATTTAAAACTATCTTGTGGGAATTGGATTGCGTGATCGGTAAGCTTCCCAATTGAATGGATTTATTTTGTCGTTGTGCTTTGATAAATGCTTTTTAATTAGCTCTAATATTATAGAGCCAATCAGTAAATTCATCGGAAAGATCAGGAAAATTATTCAAATGTTCAGAATTTATTGCAACCGGTTGTCTTAAATGACATTACATTAACATTTCTGCATTGAATAACCAGAAGCAATTAGTGTTTAGCTTTCTTCTACCCTGCAGTTCCGGCCAAGTCATATGAAAATCATCCGAGCACGAGTGTCAAGTGCCCATCACTTCTGCCACTATCGACACAATCAAGCCATCCATGCGAAACGGGCCCCTCCGGGACCATAGGAACATGTTTCTTCACCAGATTCCTACTGAAATCCGACAAAGAACGAGTCCGTCATTCCTAGAGGCATCGTGTGCATCTGAAACCCAATGAGCAATGATACAACTCAGCAAAACGTTGTTGCTTTGGTCCATCTTGCGAGGAGGCGAAAATGACAACCATAAAATGCCTTCCAGCTGAAGGCTCCTCTTGTCGTATGTGTTGGCTGTTGTAGTTGATGGAAAAAGCTCATTGAACATATTCACTCGCAGAGTGGAGTAATTTTCCCCTGTGGCCTCGTAACCGGTTCCAACGACTGACTAGACTGTCACGAATATAGCTATCATTTAATATCGCTCTGGAGCGCAAATTATATCAAGACATGCCCCCTTTGTGGGGATGCTGTTGATGAAGGGAATGTTGAAGAAATCCATTTTACGCCATTAATTGCAGGCCGGGGTATGTGAAGTTGCTCACGCTGAACGACGGTTGGATGGTCCGTTGGGGGGCCTTGTCAGCAGCAGGTACCCACGACATCGACGCGGTGATGACGCGGTGGACAGTCACAGTGCGAGAAGACAGCGACCTTTGATTGCATTATGTTGTCATTTTACCACGATTGACAGCAAAATTAGCGAAGAGTTTGTCATGCATGTATGGATAAACTTCCCTTTGGATCATTAAAGGGCCATTACTAAACATTTACTGATCGCTCTAACAAGGTCAATGGAAATCGGTTCAGTACAGATTAAACCTTTATGTGCTACATACTCTTAATTTGGATAATCGATTGAACTTTGACTCATTGTTAGCCATAAATTCATTTCAAATCATTAGTCGCTAAGCGAAATGACAGTTTCACCTCCGTTCGTCTGTTTCTGTTCCGAACTTGATATTGATTACAAAGTTTTCTTCGTCGGCCTTCCATTCCATCGCACATTGATGGCTGTAGATAGACGGAGAGCGCGGGTGATTGATGTCGCAAAAGCTTCGGACTTGGTCTTCACCGACACTCAGAGAGGAAAATAAGTGGAACACAGCTTTCCCCTCGTCTACTGGTTTATCCTCTCGACTTTAGCATCTTCTCCGAACGGAAAACTAATCGTTCGGAAGAAAGTTTTTTTTTCATGCTTCTCATTTCCCACCTCCTCTGAATGCGACTGACGCTTTCATTCGATTTCATTGGGTCTTAAACGATTCCAAGTTTCGCACGTTTTTTCCTCTGAACTTAAACGATCGTCGTCATTTTCTGCTGCTGCTGCGCAACCGATGGAGCATCATCTTCAAACAATTTTGTTCAATTGACAATCGATTTTCTCCTCCAATTTTTCGATTGACTGCCGGCATCGTCCCACACGTCTGGGACGAAAATCATCCTCATCGAACGGGCCCGCGTCTGCTTGGTATCGATTTTATTTTCATTTCTGTTTTCAGAGACCGGTCACACACAAAAGGTCGTAATCGTTTTCGATGTAACTTCATTGCCTTGTTTCGTTCGAGACACGTTTAAAGAGTGGCCGCTTCTGCAGCAGCAGAATAAACAATCTACAACAATTAACAGTACATTCGGACGGAAGAGTTAAGGCACTTGTCGAACGTACATGCAGCGCAGAAGAACGCCAACTTTCCCATCATCAATAGTTGGCAATTAGAGAGTTCAAACTGGTGTTGGTATTTCCGGGATTTTTGTTTCCCGGTATTACCAAATTTATATGTATTTATTTCTGATACTAATTTAGTTGTTTTTATAAGATTTTCATACAAAACTTGCAATCCCATAATATTAAGTTTTGTTTACCATTTCCCGGGAAGAACAATCCCGGAAAATTTAAGACCCCCAGTGCCGACGCTTCTTCAAACTTCAGAAGACGGTCCGGGATCGAGCTCCATCTCTGATGGATGCAAGGGAAATAATGAAGCCTAATAATTAACGCCGTTCACTTGCTTGCTCGCTCATCCCATCATCTTATTTCGTAGACTCGTTTTCCGTCAAGATATGCGGTCGTAAGTTTGGAGCTTTGTAGAGGTAATGAGCTACTGATTACGACGACGACGACGACGAAGACGACCCTGCAGCTGTCGGTTATTCCAGCCCAGTAGACAGACCGACAGACAGACAGACGGATAGAGCGATAGACAGACGGGTGGGCTTATTCTAGAGTGGGAAGCAGTAATATCATCATCACCAGTAACAGCAGCAGCAGCAGTAACAACAAGTGCGAAAATGATTACGAGAACAAGTAATTGCGTGCTATTCTTATCGTGAACTTTTGTGGTTATGGGAGCACGTCTCGCTTGTTGGAAAATAATTTTAGCGTTGGGGCTGGGGTTGCGTTCGGAGGACGTTGGTAGGATTCGACCCTTCCCGTGGAATTCGTAGTTGAGATAGTTGTTTTAACAACAGTATTGGAAAATGAAGTGCACAGCTATTTGATTCAGTAGTTTTTTAAAGATTGTACTCGAAAAAATCTGAAATGATCACCAAAAATTCATTTTCGGTCGGATATATTTGAAACTTTCAGGCAATAAATAAACACACATGTTTTTGCAAAATTGGTTTATTCAACCTGCTCTCCAAGGTTAAATGCCCACACCTTGGACTTAACGCTACCATTAAAATCCTGTGCAACCCTTGCGCCATCTTTCTTACACATTTTCATCCACTCTTTCATAAAATCCTTGTCGTTTTTGAAGACCGTTCCTGTTTTCCGGAGCTTGCCCTTCATAATCGCACAGAATTTTTCTATTGGGCGAGTATATGGCGGGATTTGGCCACCGTATTTTGTTTATCCGTTTGGTTAGGCCCCTTCCTTACCTTGAAGACATGAAGTCCGGCCCGCTTCATTGTCTGCTGGATGAACCAGACCGAAGAATTGACCTTCTTGGCCACGCCCCGAATCGAATGGTTTGGAGTGCGCTTGAAGTAATCCTTCAGCTGCCTTGCGTTCACGATGTCGGTCGTCTTCGCTTTTCTTCCGCTGCCAACTCGCCGTTGGGTCGTCTGGGTCTCCTTGAACTCAACTGTTTCGCGATACACCTGTGCCTGGCCTGGATTTTCCAAAACCGCGACCATATTTTTTTTTGTCAAAGCACTTCTTGCTTGGAAACCATTTCGATAGCTACTTGACAGATTGTGAAGAAATTTGTTAATATTACACTCTAAACTAGTTTCACTCAATTTTTTGTTACCCATGCAATAAAAAGTTATACACCAAAGAGAATATTGAATATTTTTCGAGTACAGTCTTGACGATAGGTGGACATTGATTATGAAAATCATATTTCATTCTGGAATGTTCAAAATTTATTTAGTTTGATACTTAAGCTTGGCAAGGAAAAACTGTGCAAAGTAAAATGCTACTAATTCCCACTTATTTACTTAATATTGCATTCTATGGTGATTGATAATATGAGTGCCCATATAAATTATGTACGTGTCATGTTAAGATGAGTGTCGACACTCATCATGGGAATATTAAATCTGTGTTCTACAATATCAGTGGCCATTCCATTGTACATGCTCCGCTTCATTGAACGTACATACTCTTACAAAGACGAAATTAATCATGTGAAGCCGGTAGAGTTGTTTCCCAATACTACCTAACGACTGTTCCAGAAAGTATAAGCACACTTTATTTTAACGATCACTTTGAATATAATGAAATATTTCAACATCTTTTGGTTGCGTCCTTTTGTTTGCACATTTCTGAATGACATAGCATCAAAAAATGCTCAGTTTTGTGTTACCTATCAAAATGCGCGGTCTTACTCCCGAACAACGAAAAAGTATCGTGCACAAATGGTGCACTGTGAGCAAACTCTCCTTGAGAAAATTGGCCAAGGAAGAGGGTTTAAGCGTCGGAGCGGTACGATCTGTGATTAGAAAATATAGAGAACAGTGTACGTTTGAATATGCGCCGAAGAGTGGTCGGAAATCCGGTCCTGTTAGTCCGGATTTCGATAAAAAGATCAGGGATGCCTACAAGCGAAAACCAGCGACTTCCGTTCGGAATGTTGCGAAAAAACTAGGGACCTCGTCGAGTAACGTCATGCGTGCCAAAGAAAGACTTGGGCTAAAAACATACAGCAGAAGAACCCAAAAGGGACCCAAAACAGGCCACGTCCGTGAAACCACGGGCCCGCAAACTCTACGATTCGTTATTGTGTAGAAATTCTGGGTGTACAATAATGGACGATGAAACGTATGTGAAACTAGATTACAAAACGCTTCCCAGACCACAATTCTAAACTGTAAGCGAAGACAAAGACATCCCCAAAACGGAGAAGGCAATTTTTACCGAAAAATTCGGTACGAAGGTTATGGTTTGGCAGGCAATATGTGAGTGTGGTAAAACATCTAGTCCGTACATCACAACGGAGACGACGAACACTCAGAAATACGTTAAGAAATGTCTCCAGAAGCGATTATTGCCGATGATCAGGCAGCACGAAGGTCAAGTAGTGGTTTGGCCTGAGTTGGCGTCATGTCATTACGCAAAGGGTACTTTAGAATGGTACAAAAGTCAAAATGTATGTTTCATGCCAAAAGACATGAATCCGCCGGACTGCCCGGAGGCACGGCCAATCGAGACTTTTTGGGCTTTAACCAAAGCAAAGCTTCGAAAATTCATAAAACCAGCGGACGACATCCAAAAATTTAAAAAAGATTGGCCAAAAGTGGTCAAAATGGTGGGAAGTACCACTGTGCAGAAGCTAATGGGTCATGTTCGAGGAAAAGTTAGGAGTCTTGGCTATGATTAAATATTTTGATTAATCGAGAGTAAAATATCATATGAAACACAAATACAAATATGATTTTCCAGATAAAATTATTAAAACTATAAAAAACATGACTTTTTTGTTATTTTGAAAGTGTGCGTATACTTTCTGGAACATTCTATATAAATGCTTGAGTGAATTTAGGGTTAAATATTACTATCAATGTTTTTCTTTAAATAATTCAAAAGGGATTTTAGATTTTTTCTTAAATTTGAATGGCAACGACGAATAAATCACCATATTTCAATTTAAAAAATCCATTACTTGCATTGTGTTCAATTAAATCGATGAATTTGCTGATAGAGATTCAGTTTGACAACGGTCAAAATATGTAAAAATTATTAAAATACCTATCATGAAGGATAATTTGAGGAGCAAGGAAGAAAATCTTGAGCAAGAAATTATTTTGACCATGAACATATAATTTAAGCAACACACTGTCTTAGAAAAAGTGTATGGCTTAACAGGCTTTATTTTGATAAAATTTGTAGATAAAGTGGTCTTCAAATATATAGAGATTTTAAAGATGTCTTTGATGATCCTTCAATAATATATCATTTTTTAAATAATAAATAATAGATACTGTTGTTTGCAACGTTTATTTTCTATACATCGAGTTTATTTAATTCTCGAAAAATAAATTGAATGAGACTGTTGATTAGTGCATGGGCTTTTTCTGGCCAATTGATTTCTCTTGTGTTGTCAATTTTTTTTTTGTCATCATTAAAATGACTAGATCGGATGTGATCTGCAGTCCCTTAAACACATCCTCTAGATTAGCTTCATTGCTGAACTGTCTCTCATGGTGCTCACGAAAATTTCGTATGCATTTGATTTTTCTTCATTAAAGTGTGCATTCAAGCATTTTCTAAAAATTTGCTCAAGACACCGTTTTCATATAATTTTTAATGAAGTCAAGCAAAAAATACTATTATTTTCAGGACCACTCTACCTTTAAGCGTAAAAATTTATCATAACTAATGACACAAAACTACAACTATGGATACTGCAGCTTTGTTGCTTTAAATTCAATAAGGATCAACTTTGTACAGCATCGTATTGCGCTATGTCAAGAATTGTGAAAGATAGAATTTTTATTTCAATATGTGCAAGGACTACCCTACCTGAAACTGATGTCAAATTAAAGCCCTAATTATAAGCTGCAACGAAGTTGCCGAATACAGTTTTGTTCTAAAGTTGCATCTTCATAGTGAAAATAATGTGCTAACTGCTGATACTGCTCATTTTTCATGCTGGCTCTAAGCTAGTTTTACTTAAAACATTTTTACCCATGCAATAAAAAGTTATACACAGAAGGATGTGTTGAATTTTTTTCGAGTACAATCTTGTGGAGTAAGTGGAATTTTATAATGAAAATCATGTTTTATTCGGGAATGTTCAAAATCAATTTAGTTTGTTTCTTAAGCTTGGCAAGAAAAAACTGCACAAAGTATAATACTACTAATTACCACTCATTTACTTAATATTGACTTCTGAGGTAATTGATAATATAAGTGCCCATATAAATTCTGTACGTTTCATGTTAAGATGAGTGTCGTCATTCTTCATGGGAATATTATATCTGTCTTCTACAACATCACTGGTCATTCCATTGTACAGGCTCTGCTTCACCGGACGTACATACTCTTTCAAAGAGGATATTAATCATGTGAAGCCGGCAGAGTTGTTTCCCAATACTAGCTTTTAATCGCCATAGCAACCGGGTAATCAGTCTCTAAGACGTCGTCCAATTCCGCAGCTGGATCAAGTAAAAAAACAAACTGGATTAACTTCTAGCGATGGGAATGATCGTGTGCGTGTCGAAACCGTCTTCTTGGGTGTCCCCAATGGTTCCTATTATCAAAGATAATGTAGAACTACGTCTATGCATTGACATGAGACGTGCCAATCAAGCAATTCAGTGACTTAATCATCCGCATCCAATATTCGAAAAGGTTGAATGGAGCCACAGTCCCAACAAACATCAATGCTGAATAAGAGTTTGTTCAAACAAATTTGGAGAAGTTGTTCAGCTTTTTCTTCTAGCAAGCTATATAACTTCTCCAAATTTGTTTGAACAAGCCGTTATTCGGCACTGATGTTTGTTGGGGTGTTCACTACGCTTGATACACAGAAACAACTCTAATCCCGTTTTCATGGTTTGCGAATCATGAAACCAGAAGCCCTATTCCTTTATTATTTTTTTTTTAATTAGTATTTATTTATTCAGGCTCAACCGAACCAACTTTACAGATCCAAGTTATCGTTTTATTTATAACAAATAGAAATATAAAAAAATCCTAAAACTAAGTTCAAGGGATAAAACCGATTACTCGTGGTTGTCTCGAGGTAAATAAGAATTACAATTTTTTTGGATGGGAAAATTGTGGTGGTAATTTTGAACAAAACATAAAGAACAATAGTATTCTGTTATTGTTAATAACAATTTTGGAATTGAACTTTTTCAATTAAAAAAAAATCATTCTCTCACACACTGACGCACAAAGTCCTCAAAAATTTAATCTTGACATGTAAGTTAATCAAACTACAATCTATAATTAATGTTAGTCAAAAACAAAAAAATAAATAATGAAATGTGAATTAGTGTCTAAGAAAACCAACTAACAAAATCAGTCAAAAAAGGACTGACGACAAATAAATAAATAAATTGAATAACATTTTTTTTCAGACTGTGTGTTTTTTTCAATTGAATTAATTGGTTATCGAAAACAACAAATTAAGCTTAATAAATAATAAGGAATGATTCTAAGTTTCAATTTTTCCAGAGACTGTGAAAAAATGTAATAGTCACTATCGCGTTATCACAGCACTGCTCCGGAGTAAACCAAACAAATCGATTAATTTTGAAGTACTTTCTCTACCTGCCGTTCAAGAGGATTCTGGGCAGAAGCCGTTCAACGGCGTATATCTGTTGTATCGACCTTGAAAGCATGAAAATATGGCACGAAATTTGAGACCGAAGTGCAATAAGTGAGATCTGTAATCTGAAGACACGCTCATAACCGCTGGTACAAATGAACATCAAAGGTTGTTGATTTGCATTCCTCCGAAAACCAAAGCCTGACATATCGGAGCGAGAAAACTTGTGTTCGAGCGACTATTCGCAAATTATATCAATAGATTTTATGAAAACATAGATAAGATAGATAACGTTGAACCAACCAAAATTTCCACTTTAAAAGTTAACGAACTCACGCACGACAAACGGATTTCGGCGAAGGTCCATTCGTGATTGATTGTATTGGGTTGAAAAATTTCCAAAATAACGTTTTATCTGCATAATTGCTTTCAAAATGTTTCTTCAAAATCGACGAAAAAAATCCCACAATCAAACCTCTTTACCGAGTCGTAGCAACGCTCATTAGTGCAGCATCAACAATTTATGGTTTTCACAACAACTAAAAATCATCGATGTCATTTTTTGGCCAATCACGAATCCGAATCCGTGAGCCGCCATGAGAGTCTTGAGATGTAACCAAAAAAAAAAAAAAAACAGCAAAATTCAACACAGTTCACATCCAACAACGCTGCATCGACTCTCATTTCGCGCCTCGGAGCTTTTGCATAACATTAATTACCCGGCTCTGTGAACCCCTCTCGAACCCATATCGATATTCACATGGTGCAGCCAAGCTTTGAGCAACATTGGCGTAATCAAGAAGTGGTTCATTGATGGAAATTGGAGCAACTCCGAGAGCAGCCCCATAAATAATGCTCCACTTGAGCTCGTTCAACCCATGTGCACCCGTGTTGATGAGAAAAATCAAACCTCCACACGAACTCGTGATTTGCCTTCAAAACGAACGTGCGGGTTCGAGAAAAACGTCACCGACCGCATTGGAACTGCGGGTTCCAGCCAGTCAGGCATTTCAAGTATGCATGAGAGTGTCGGAAAATACAGCATGTTTATCTTCGCACTTGCTGCTTCTGGAACACGAATCGGCCCAAATCTGTCCAAACGAAATTAATTACATGCATTATTGAGTAACGCCAACAACAACTCGCTGGAAACGGCGCGCAGACTGCTATTGGCCATTTACGAGCATATAGTCATCAAGTGCGCGCACCAATGCGTTCCGTAATCGAAGCCCTCGAGGTGGCTGCTGGTGGCGATGTGCGAGCGGAAAAAGAAGTCGTTGCACAATCGGTTGCGTGTAATGTCAATGAAAACGTCTCACAGCCAGAAGAAGAAGATTACGAAGAAACAGTCGAAGAAGGATAAATGTGCAACGCCTCTTGGACTAGTATCGATAATTGGAACGCTTTGGGGGGATAGGTAGACTGGCTGCACCTGGTCAGCCGAGCAGCTTGATGTAATGAGTGAACCATCTGCTCGGAATGTCCAGAGTAGTGTAGCTTCGGGGGACGTTCGAATCAATCAGCTACCATTGGAGTAATCCGTTTTACAAATTATGTAAACACCGACCATGTTCACTGGGTGAGGAAGAAATGTGTCGTGCTACTGGGTAGAAGGAGTTGACTTTTGGTAAGAACATGAGCCGAAGAATTAAACATTTGATTGAAAACACTATCTACTTTCAAATGGCATCACATCATCTGATAAAACTAGTGAATAGACTATGAAATATGTATAATTAATATCATGTCAGTGTGTTCCATGAAGCAAAGAACTCAGTCTCATTCTTCATTCTACTGGTCAAAAGTCAAGTAACAGCTCATCATTTTAACTTCTACAATTGGCTCATATTTAAATCAAGCAGCTAACATATGTAACATAAGTCCTGGGAAAAAATCAAAAGCATAGTACTTGAAATCAAACAATCGGATTTTAAAATGCTCTTCAGGGTATTTTATTCTATTAATAAATTGTTGAAAAATATATTTACAGTACGCTCAATGGACCATTATCTTCGATTTTACGCAGTGTACGGCGAACATGTTGAATCAGGTTCTGGACGGTGTCTATGTCTATTTCTTTCATCTTCCGCTTGATTCGATTAACCAATTGTTGCTCATTGTTAGCTTCCCAGCCATTGTCGTACACCATACGTTTGAGAACACTCCAAAAATTTTCAATTGTACGAGCCTGAGGCACGTTAGGTGGATTGTTTTTTTTTTTTTTTTTTGTCTGGATTATCGAGATTTTTAGCCTCGGGCTGGTTCATCTCCCGTCGTAGTCACTCAAATACCTCTTTTGGGTATTTTCGTAACTTGTCCGGGGGTGAGATTCGAACTCGTGACTTTGGCGTGAGAGGTATGGATGTTAACCACTACGCCGGGGTCGCCCCCAGGTGGATTGTCCTTTTCGGTACAAATGGTATGTTTTGCTCAGTTAGCCAATTTAATGTTTTTTTTCGCGTAATGACAGTTTGCAAGATCCGGCCAAAACATGATTTCGTCAGAATTGACAGCTTTGGCCTTGTTTGGGCGTATCAAAGGCGCCGAGATACCCTTCGATGACATGGCTGCCCACACTAACACCTTTTTTCGAGTTGTTGCTGTGTTTATTTTGGTGCACGCTGACGTTTCCGATAGATTACGTAATGTTTTCTCAAAATCCGATGGACTGTCACGTTTGAAACCTGAAATTTTCGTGCTAATTTGCGTGTTGATTGGCCAACCTTGTTTTCAGCGCTTGACAGCAGTTTTTTCGTTGTTCTGGCACTCAATTTTGTTGGGCGACCACTTTTCTTTTTATTTTCCGGTTCTTTACCATCACGACAATCTTTCAAAACACGTTATATTGTTGATTTTGATATTGGCTCGTCTTTGAACACGCTCAAAATTTCACTTGTACTAAGCCGTCCAAAAAAGTTGGCGACTTGTGCTCGTAAATCCAGCTTGTACGACATTTTTAATGGAAACTACTGCGCAATTTGAGTTTGACAGTTCAGTAGGAACACAGATGAACGTGACAAGTACATTGGTTGACATCTGTGTGTTTGTTAATGCTGTCAAATAAACGCCTGAAAGTATTCCCAGGACTTATGTTACACATGTTACACCTGCAACATGTGTCATGTGAAAGAATGAAAATCGTTGTTTTAAAAATCGGTTGTATAGTGACCGACATAAATAAAAGCCCGTTATAGTGTTTTGCGGATTTCAACTTGTAGTATGAAATTTTTGATGCTTTGATCAGAGTTATATGCAGTAAATGATAAATTTAATATTGTTTTCAACGTTTTAATTTCATTCAGTTCAATTCAGTTCATAACAAAAGAAAAACATCGTCTTCGTAGTAAGAGCATGAAAAAAGATTTGACAAAAATTAAAGCAAATATTAAATTTGTGGAAGGATAAAATGAATTATGTGAGAAAGTGAACAGTATCAATAATTTGTCATGGCAGGGTAATAAAACACCAATAAAAATGGAAAAAATAGCAATAATAATATGTGAAATCACCACTAAATTATTAAACACTGTGCCAACGAAAAAATAACAATTCGCACTAGAAAAACTTAAAATAGACGTAACAAAATTATAATTTATTTTCAATAATTCAAAAGTGACCGGTAAAACTTTTCAAAATAAGTAATCTTTAAATCTTTCAAATCTTCCAGTTGAAACCAAACAAATCACAATAAAAAAAAATTAAAATAATTATTTTGGCTTTACTTGAAAAGATTTGAAATTTTAAGACTTTTGTCACATGTAAAGTGCTTGAACTTATTATTATGACGGAAAACTCTCAGCTTATTATTGCGTTTATACTAATTGCCATTGCTTTATTTGAATGTTTTACCGGTCACTTTTAAATGATTGAAAGTGAATTATCAATTTTTTATTGCTATTCTAAGTTTTTCTAGTGCAAATTGTTATTTTTTCGTTGGCACAGTGTTTAATAATTTAGTGGCAATTTTGTGAAATTCCATTGCTAAATGTTCATTAATTAGTGCCAGTATATATTTTAGTCAATTTGTCATTTCTCACGATGACTTGTAACAGATGTTTAGGCATACTGTAATCAAGATTCTGTAGATGCTGTGGATAGTTTTGATTCCACGCTTTCTGAAGATGACACTATCTTTAACCACATTGCCTGTCTTGAATCACCCTCAAATCTTCAATGGGATTTAAATCTGGACTTTGGGGAGGCCATTTGAGTGGTTTTATATGAGGTGATATGAGGCCTTGGTTTTCTTAGCGGTGTGCTTTGGATCGTTGCCTTGTTGCAAGCCAAATCGTTTCCCAAGAGAGCTTTTTGTACAGATTCCGTAAGATTCTCTTTAAGCATGTCAATATAAACGTCAGCCATCATAATTACCAAAAAATTTAACCAAATTTCGCGTGCTTTATTGTAACTTGCAAATGATGGTCTTGCGTTCTCTCGTCCTCTTTCCGCCACACTCGCCCACGTCATTTTTAGTTGAACAATTCAAAATTTAATTCGTCGGTCCACAAAACACGTCTCCAATGCTCCGTGGGCTTGTTCATATGTTTTCGATCAAATGCCAAGAGTTCACCTTTATTTACTTTGCTTATGACCGGGTGACGTTTCGAGAATCTACTCTTGAGCTCATGTTCAGCTAGTCAGCAACGGACAGCGAGAGATTAACCTGAACGGTCTGCACTGTGACTTTCGCTGATTTCTTAATCTCTCAGATGATTATTTTATCTGCTCGTAAAATCAGTCTGCCACGGACGGCCTCTTCTGGATCTATCAGATTGAATCCCATGCATTATGCTTTGCCACAATAGCATGAATCGCACCTCGACAGATTCCAAACTTCTCAATTATCTTCCGTTTTTTAACAAAATTACGGATTTCTGATCTAATTTGTTTTCCTCCCATAGTCTTTTTTGCTGTAAAACTCATTATGCAAGTGAGTTATTGTAACTATAGAGATAGATTGACAAACCCAATGTTAATAACAAGGCACTGGATCTTAAATGTCAAAACATTTTCAACGGGGGACGTTTTGAAATATATTTTTTAAATTTCAGATATAACTTCTGTAGTTTGGCTTTTATTTCGGCCGTGCTCGTATGTGTATGCATTGCAGTTCTAAAAATATAAAATAAATAAATTATTATGTTTTTTTTAAGGACTAGAAAAATAATTTTCAAAAATATTATTCACCGAGTAAAATGTAAAATGCTGCATGATAACCTAACAGCAAAGCATAGACGTTTACACACTTCGTGGATGGACCTACGATGAGGACTTATTCGTTGAAGACATTCATGCCACCATGAAACGATTCCAGTTACTTATACGTTTCTTCAAGTAAATAATAATCTCCACGGAGACAATCCTCCATCACTCACCTGGTCACGTCCATTCAACCGTTGGAGATAAGCAAGATTTGGTATCTGTCATGAAGACGCAAGGAACTCACGCAGTCGTAAGTAGTTATCAATGGAAAAGGGAAATGAACAGTCGGAGAGAAAAGTTAAACTGCGGGTATTCGGTGGTTAACAGAACAAAAATTTACATAAAAATGTTCGTTGAGAGCATCTAGTCTAAGATGGTTGAGTGATGCTCCATTTCTCTTCTAACGGTTGGGAGCTAGGCTTCAACTTTAGTCCTAGCACCATGTGTCTTTTGGTTATAACGCCATTACTCGCTCTCTGAAAAGACAAAAATGTCTGAGCATATGTTTTTACTATCACGGTGGGGACATTTTTTTAAAATAGTTAAACTAGTTTTGGAACTTTACTGCATTACAATACATCATTGAGCGATTACAGCTTCTGACAGCAAACAGAACTTGACCTAAACGAACAATCAAGCTATCTCCTAAGTGGCAGGATGAAATAATGGAAAGAGCTCATCCGAGTAGATCACATGAACAAATCTAGAGACTTTTTTTTATTAGGGCGAATCTAACATTGAGAGACTCTCTTTGATTACACTCTCTTTAATTCATATCCCAATCTCCTTTACGTTTTTCATTATATTATTTGTATAGTTTGCTAGCCAGCACTGTTGTGTTTTGATCTGTACTAAAGAATCCTTTAATAATTTTATAATGGCGCTGTAATAAATGAAAGAAAGCAAGACAGGGCAGAATTTCTCATTGTTAGATTCGCCCTACTGAAAAAAGTTCCTAGAAATGTTCCGAAAGACGTAGCGAGCATCTTTACAAGATTAGTGTATTTGTGTATGCATATTCAGTCTAACACTCATATGCCAGAAATGTTATTATGGAAGACAATTTTTGCAACAATCCCTTACGTAACCATCAAATGAGGCTTTAATTTGGAAGCTAGCAAGTTATAGCTCTACTGCAGATCCAGCTATCCATTTCAAAATGTCTGGAGGGTGACGTCCATTCCAAGTTTGGAAACATTATCGATTTCATTTGGATAAGGGTGGTGCAACACACTTCCAAATTTAGAAATGATATATTATATTTGATATTATTTGAAAATATGATTTTTATAATACATATATTCTCAGGTTGATCTGGGCTTCAAATGGTGAGTTGACAACTTCGAAGGAGGGTGCGACCGACCTCTCGTCCTCACAAGTTTCTACCTCACGCCTCTACGAGTCATATGATCACAAAAGACTGCCAGCTGAAACATGGAGACGCTGGTTGGCGGGGGAAATGTTGTCAATTTGACAATAGCGAAGTGAGGGGGTGCGACAGAAGATCGTGTACCTTAAGTCATGTTTTCCATTCTCAATTTATTAATAATTTCAGCACGCATTAGAATTATCAGCATCGAAAGCTCTCAATTAATAACTGTGGAAGTGCATTTGGAACACTGAGTTGAGAGCAGGCAAAAAGCAATTTGTGAAAGCAATAAGTTTGAAATGCTATGTATAATAAAGCTTTAGAATCATCTTTGCATTCCAAAACCATGTAAGAGCCTGGAGCAACATGACAGGCATCAAAGGCTCAATTTGTTTTTAGCATTTCAGCATAACATTTAATTTAAAATTGCACTTCTAAACTTAAACTACTATATTCATAAAAGACTGGCATGTGCTTATAAACAATGTAGGGCTATACCTTAATATTTTGTGTAGTGGTTTTATGGTAACATAGCCATTATTTCAGAAATCATCAAACCGGACTCTTCGATCACTCCAATTGCTATCTTTGAAATGTTACTAGAACAGTATAAAGAAAAATATTACAACATGTCTAATAAAATAATATCTTTTGTTGAAATTTTACCTTTTATATTTGGAATGATCAATTCTGTTTTCAGTTTTTACAGGACTTGAAGGTTGTTAATACATATCTAATTTTATTTATTTTTCAGTAACAATCCATTGGATGTATCATTTAAGTTTGAAATTTGAATAAATTGGCATGTTTGTCTATAATGATATCCTAATATTTTGTGTACAAAATATACTAAATATTAAATAACATATAACGGGGAAAGGGAGGGACCATCAGGGCACCCAAGTAAAACGATTTGGATAGGGAGCATGGGACTGCCTCCTCCCTATTGTTAACATTTCGCGGACCGAGGGCGAGCTCTTCGACCCCATCTATTGGGTTTATTCTGTCAATCGAGGGCTCGATTCTAGTGCTGTGAGTGTGAACTTGCTTTTTGAAGGAGATTCTCTTCCCTATTATCGCGGGTTTCGCGTAAGTGTCTCTGCTTACGGGCCAGCCCAAACGTTTTTGGCCTTTCATACAGAAGCTTGATGATTACAAACAATAATAGAATCCTGATCAAATCGTTTCTCAGATTATTTCATTTCTATGGTAAGTACAATAGACGGTAGTATTAAATCATCATCATCATCACATATATTCTCAGGTTGATCTCACTAAATGCCATCTCCAAAATTACACTTTACGGAGCCCGTATCTTTTTAAGACTGTCAGAAGTGCCTTCCGATATATTTTTTTAGGTTTCAGCCACCATGTTCGGTCTCTTCAGGTGAAGTACCATCGTCGCAATTGGTTCAGTTCCAACACAGCTTCTCGAATAGTAACCATGTGACGTAGTACCATATAACCGAAACAAAAGTTATCACACACTATGAAACAACAAGTTTACTGTAACTGCTCTTCGCACAGTCATTTTCGTTACACTTCCAATCAATGAAAATTTGTTTGACGATGAAACCTTATGAACGTGATTTAATACAAAAAATAGATAAAAAAAATCGAAAATTTGATGCATGAAAAAATATTTGCTTCCATCTTCGAGTGAAGAACACTTCGACCTTCTCGTAGGATGTTTAAATTTTAAAAAGGTGCATGGTGGTCTTTCACTTATGCTAGTTGATGTTCATGGATTACCTTAAAACATTT
This sequence comes from Aedes koreicus, assembly GCA_024533555.2. Lineage (NCBI taxonomy): Eukaryota > Metazoa > Arthropoda > Insecta > Diptera > Culicidae > Aedes > Aedes koreicus. Next base: position 149,233 of record JAHHFK020005511.1, on the reverse strand, counting down.
TGTCAATATCCTGTTTCATTGAAGTTTGCGATGTTTTAAACCTTCCTGACCAGCAAATATGTTTATGAATTTAGAGTTATGTATTGTCTCTTTTAAATACCTGTTTATAACACATTTGTAAAATAAAAATAAAATGGCAAAGAAAGCACTGGTTTGACTGAACTGAAAATCTTCACCTTTTTTCACTTCACTCTTACTAAGGTCAGACAGTGTTTTGGTTTGGTTTGTCGTCACGCAGGTTCCATGGAATAGAATCGTGAAAACCAAGTCAAGTTTGAAGAAAACGCGACAAATCCTCCAAACTGCCTCAAATAAGGCACTTAGAAAAGTTTTAAGCTTTGGTGAAAGCAAAACTTTGAACGAGAAATAGTAGGCTGTGTTTTTGAGTGCAAGTTTTTTCGGGAGTGCAAGTTTTTTACGTGCTCGTTAGTACATGCCTTAAAAGTTTGTCGACAGTTTTGAATATTTTTCGCGAGTGAAAAGTTCCTGTACGATTGATTTCGAAAAGCTGAAGTTGGACTAGTGTTGTGTATCTTAAGATCTCGCCCTATTTGTAATTTATATAAAAAAAACTGCTTACAACTCTTGGCTTTTGGTATTTTTTGAATTCAAGGGAACTCAATTCCATACTGCAAATTTTAAGCTGCGATTTTCATTGACAACAAAAGTATCTGAAAAAACACAGGAACGGAATTTAAAGGAATTTTATATCTTTGAGTACTTTGAGTCGGATTTTGAATGGTTTTGTGAGGAGCCGCTAAAAAATGCCCACCAAACTAGATTTGAGTTGTAAACGGACTTCTACACGAGACGTAATTCATTTGGAGGTCACCAATGAACTTAGATACACGAAATCGTCTACTACCTCGATTTTATCTCCTTCGATCTGAACTCGTGGTGGGAGGCTAACATTGTCTTCTCATAGCGTTTGTATTATGTTAGATTATATTAGATTAGATACAAGCAAAACTTCAGAAGAAGAGTAGAAAACTCGCTGATGTCGACAAATTCAAGAAGTACTGGGTGAATGTTAGCAGAACCATCGATGAAAAAGTTGCCTAAAACTAATGAGGAAAATTGTAAAATAAGTTTAAAAAAATACCAAAGCTAATATATCTCTCAACCCATAACTGACGATACAGTCCTCGACATCCAAAAACTTTCTCTACTTAAAATAAAATATGTTAGCAAATATTGGGTTCATTGGCTCCAAAATTGAGAAATTAAAACAATTGCATTAAAGAATTTCTTGAAGGCAATGAGTTTAATAGAAGTAGAATGTACATATTCCCTGTAAATCTTGAGCAGCATACAAAATTCTGAGTACGACTGCTCAAATCAAGCCCCTCTTTTGCAAAGAAATATTATATTTCATACGTTGGGTATGATGAATGACATTTATAAATAATATAACCAAAGCATGAAGTGAAATGCGTTTATGTTATAAATAAGTTGCATTGATACTTCATAGAAAACATGTAATATGTCATGTTTTGTTCCCACTTCCTGCACTGTTTTCCGTTTAAAATATGTCTTTCTTTTAAAATACTTATAAAGTGGCTAGACTTTATTTCTGATGCTAAATTTGTCATTCTTTTGTCATTTAAAACCATTTATGCTGAACTGCGTTGCTTGGGATATCATACATCATATCATCATACAGCATATGAGTCGAATAAGTGTCTTGAAACCACCGAACACCACTTCAGATGGGTACGAATCATGCCACTGCAATCATCCGAAAGTTCATCAGCGTGAACGGTCGTGCAAAACATCCACCAAGTACACTTCGTTAGCAAACCACGCTCATTAGCGGTCCCCTCCGAACCATTACAACCACCCACCAATCGCAATTGTTTTTCTTCGTCATCCCACCATCCCACCAGCGACCCTCCCACAGGATATCGCAGCCAAACTCACCGTTATCGGCACATCGTACGCCACGTCACAGGTGTCCAACTTCCGCTTGAACCGCAGCACCGTGTGCGTTTGGTTCTCGTAGCCGAGCAGCAGGACGTAGTCCTGGGACGAGTCCACCAACGGTTGACCATCGCCGTTCTTTTTCACGTGTCGATCCTGCAAGAAGAAGTAGAGGAGAAAAAAAAGACCAACGTTAGCTAGTTGATACGAATGTCTGCGGTAATAATTACGGCCACTCTACTGGATTGTGTGTTTGTGTGGTTTGTCGATAGGCAGGGAAAAAGTTGGCTAATGATAAATAAATAGACGACGCCTCGCGGTGTGGGGGCGTTCGATAGGAAAAAGAAAGTAAATTCATGATTAATGAGATGGCATATTCAGCCGGTTTGACGTCGAGGGTGGTGAAAAGTTGGCCAATTGAGGGTTGTTACGTCAATTATAAGAGGTACCTATGTAGTATTCGTTGACTTTGAAATGAAGGGCAAGGATCGCAGAAATCAGCGGACGACGAACGAATAGTTGAAAATCAGTTTGCCTGAAGGTGCTACGAGGAAGTTTAGGTTTTATGAAAATTTGGATATATTAGAAAAAAAACAGTGCCAGTAGTGGGTTTATCTCAAAATAGTTATACTCAGAGAGAGTAATGATTTTCAACAAACGTAACGTTTCTTCTCATTCCATTGCAAACCAAAGGATGCAAAAACAATGTTATTGTTTGCAATCATTTACACACACAATTTTAAAGAAGCATTTAATTTTCTGTGTTATCTAATCTACATAGAAGTAATGTGGGGGAGGTAGTTCATCAAAACTTCCGGTCCGCCTCAAGGCATTTTGCTATGAGGTACCAGGTGGGTCTCTACCGATTGCCTGTCGATCTGACAAATTTGGAAGACGTCTGCATTGAGTAATCTCAAATTATAATAATCCGTCAACTATATCACAAAATATTGCGATTGTTTGAGTGGATTGGAGATAATGAAATCATTGAGTATAGGACCAAGTATCCTCCGGGTGGTGCTTAATCGATGAGCTTGGACATCAAAGTTGCCAGAGGGCGCGAAATGCATCTACGGTCTCTTATTTTTATCAGGTCCCTCAATCGTAGTTTTTAATGGATTCGTGAGGATTGTTCTTTATTTTGTATTGTTAGATTATTATTTAACTAAACTAAATGTATTATTTTGAAAATTTAAAATTTCAATCTCAATTTCAGTAAGCGAGATAAGGCGCTATAACCTTGGCAAATTATTGCCAGACTTTTGGTTCAAATGCCACAAATCCGCCCACAGGCAAAAGGAGCATAAACTAATCTTTCTAGCTTCTATGCTCCCAACGATAAAATACAACTTATCACATTATTTGACTCTATATGGAGGCGTTTGGTACGGGAGGTCCACGTTTTCTTCCTTCCCTTGATTCGAAGTAGTAGAGCGATTTCAGACACTCTCTCTGGAATCGCTCTATTTTTTGGAGTTCTCTCTGCGGCACATGCTACGCAGTTGGCCTGGCAGGTGACAAGAAAAATGATGCATTCAAAAAGACGTCATGTTTCAGGATGCTTTCAAGAATTGGCTGCGTTAGTGTGAGATTAGATTAGATTATCTGATGAACATAGAAGCAATGCCAGATTTGGCATAAATTCATCCGATATTTCATGTCAATTCCAGACAGATATCACTAAATCAGGTCAGTTTTATGAAAAATAGCAAGAAATTTGTTTGTTAATACCTGATTTGGCGTGCAATAGAAATTTTACGCGACTCTTATAATTTATTGTATTTTTCTGTGTAAAAGTCCCAAGTTAGGCAATATGAAGCTTAAATTTACATTAAATATTACATAAATTAATGCCAAATCCGTGCATTATATATCACCGAAAGTTACATGATATTTTAAAATTTTGTGATTTTAGTGAAAATAATAGTTACAAAATAGTGACTTCAAAGTTTAAAATAGTGACCTGAATTGACAATGGTTGCAAGCCAGTAATCACTCAGAAAAAAAAGCTTAACGGAGATAGAATCTTCACTGTTTCATTTTTTTAAATTATCTGTGATATCTTATGCCAATAATTGAAATGCTAGATTTGACATGCATTCATGCCATATATCATGTAAATTTATGTGAGATTTTGCTTAGTTCAGGACTGTTGTAAATTGTAAATTGGCATAAGGATTGTTAATTATTCCGTTGCTTAAGATTTATTTGTGTTTGCAATTGAACGAAGGGAAATTTTACGCGTCTGTTGAAATTCATGTTTTTTTAGATGTTGTTTGATTTTAAGCTAGTTGAATTAATTGATGAAACTTACACACAGAAAAAAATCTAAACTTTATTTAAGATCTGAATACAGATGCATTTAAAATTGTGTTTCAATCCACAAGAAACCGCAACTTGAAAGAAACATTGATAATAGAGGCGGACTTTTGCAAACAACATTGTCAACAATGTATGAAATGTTACAGAACATTACACGATCTTAAGTTGTAAACTTTTATGTTTTGTGACGCTTCGTTTATTTTGAATGATATTAAACAGACATTTAGACCATTTTTGAAGCAGTGGATGTTCTCGTAGTCATGGCATATGCGTTAAGGAGGAAAAGTTCAGTTCAGTTTAGTTCAAAAATTCAATTCGGTTAGGAACTCTCTCTTATATTTCCAAAGATTTCTTGGAACGTTCTTTAGTTTCCACAGAGCACACTCTGAGCAGTTACTTATCCTCAGTATATACCATATGTTTCAGAGCTAGCTTAGTTTTTAGCAGAATTTCTTATGGAAGCTTCCCAGATTTGCAAGATTTCATACCACGTTTCTTCGGAATGCGCTAAGGTTCACTCAAAAAAAAAAAAAATTCTGAATTTTAATGGAACATATTCTTGGGGCTGAACCTTACCTGGCTCAGAATTTGCTCTACATTACCTCTTTTGAATATTATTTAAAGAATCTTAGAAAGCTGCGCTTGGTAAAAAGTAACTTAAGAGTTAATTAAAAAACCTAAGGAAAGTTTCATTATAAAATCTGAGGAAAGTATTTGAGAGCTTGCTTGAAGCCTACAAGAACTTGTTACAAAATATGCAAACATACATTAGCATATTACAGTTTCTCAGAAAAACATTAAATATTAAAGGTTCCATAACATTTATCAATATGATACATATTTTCGATACAAGTGAGCTATACAATTTCTGTAACAGTAAGCAATTAAGTTAGGCAAATTACTCATGAACGTAATGTATATATTTACTAAATGATTCGATAATTTACCTTCCAAAAAATGTTTCCATTGTGCACTACAGCATATGGATTTGATATCCATGCATATGTTGAAATGTTTCATGAAAGGTTTTACAAGGGAACTATAAACTCATGACTGTAAATATAAACGTAGGAGATGTAATGGCCTATTTTTTCTTGAATTTAATTATCACCTTTGCTTGTCCTATTTATTTAACAAGCAATAGCTGTTTTTATTTGGTAAGTAAGATTTTTGTGAATTATAATGATGTTTTACACATATTCAAACTAGAACATATCAATTTAACTTGAAGGATGTTACAGTATAAAATATAGACAAAAATACGTGACAGACAAAACTCTTTTCACAGCTTATCAAATAATTTTTTAAGTCACTTCACAAGAGTGTCTACCTGTTAGCCATTGCTTGTGCTCGTCTGGTAAACTGCCTATAGGACATTTTGAAATATTAAAAACGTAGCAAACTGAGATGCTATTTTGTCTTAGAATATTTGTCTTTGGAAGAATTCTGGAAAAAGAAATAAAAATTATGTAATGTCTGCTTTTATATTATTACTTCCTACAAGTTGTGATTCCGTATGGTGTTAAAATATGTTTTGAGTTTATGCCTAGACGTTGTAAAGTCAATGGTTTCGCAATATTGATTATAAGAGGCCATCATCCGATTTAATGGCCCAAATTTTGTATAATTTGTGCGATGATGGTTTATGGAGAATAAATTTTGATTTCGGAGTTGTCGAGTACGCGCATAAAAATTTAATGTTGACAAAAGTACTGCTAAATCAATGCAATGCGAAACAATGTCGCTTACAAATGACACCATTGCATATTCACGACGCTCTTTTAATGTTTGGATGTTTATAAGCATGCAGCGTGCTTCATATGCTGGAAGAAGAAATGAAGTCCAACCTTGTTTACCTTGTTTCCCGAATTGTAATGTTTGATGATGTTCTTTTTCTGCTAAATGATATTAAGTTGCATTAATTTACATTCAATTCCAATAGGCTCCTTTTACACCATATGTAGCATAATTGTATTTCATTCCGGTATAAAAGGTGTTTCGATCAAAATTTGGTCAACTTGAACATAACGCATTTTCTTTCATCGTGCATTAACAAATTTTGCACACCCCTCATTTTAAAGATGTGTGCGTGTATTTTGCCTCTATTTTGATTTTGAGATTAGCACTTCAGTTATCAAAATGTCGTCGAAGGAAGAGAAGCAACGCATCAACATTTTGCACGTGCATGGTGAAAATCCAAACTACTCTCACGCCAAGTTGGCGAAATTTGTTGAGGTCGAACGTCCCTTAAAGAAGCCGTGTTCTATTTTTGATTTGTTGAAATAATTTTCGTCCAGATTTAAAGATAGGGACTAAGAATGAGTTTTTCCATATTTTTGGGAAGTTTCCAGATTCCAGTGACATATTGAAAATCCAAAACAGTGGAGCAGTAAGTTCCATTGCGAGACTTTTCATAAATACTGGAGGAATTCCGTCTGGTCCAGGACCTTTCGAGGCGTCTAAATTGTTTAGAGCCTGCAAAATATCCTGCACATGAAGCTGATTGACGCCGATGTCCCTTGGCAAGTCTGGATAAAATGCAAAGTAATTGCAGTCGCGATCTTCTTCAGAAAATGTTGTATAGATTTCTTGGAAGAATTTTGCAAAAAGGTTACAATTTTCATCCGAGCTATTTCCAACATTTCCGTCGAGATGCATTTTTGAGGGAAAATTGTTGGATTTTAATTTGGTTTTTACGTAATTAAAGAAGTTCTTTGGACAAGACTTTATTGCAAGCTCTGTTTTTGAATTATATTCTTCAAATGCATTACTGGTGGCAAAATTCAGTTGATCGCATATGTCCAAATATATTGCTAAATTTTCACTGTTATTTTGTTTTTTTTTTAAGTTTTATGAGCTTTTTGCTTACGATTTATAAGATGTTTTATATGTTTGTTATACCAGATTGGATATTTAGTATTTCTGTGACGTCGTTTTTTCTTCAGAGGTATTTCCTGTGAGATAATTTCTGTTAAAATTTTGTAAAAGACGTCTACAGCAGTTTCGACATTTCCTTCATTCCTTAAAATTGTTTGCCAATTGACATTGCATAATTTCAGTTTAATGTTTTCATAATTCGCTAATTGGTATTCAAAGACTTCCTCGTATTCACAGTCGTTGGGTTTTTGGTATTCATGTACGAATAAAGAGTATTCGATTGCTGTGTGGAACGCTTCATTTTTCCACAATGGAGTTAATGATTCGATCACACAGAAATCTTCATAAATATTCGTAAATAAAAAGTCCAAATAGCAATTTTGTTGATTTTTTACGTGATTAATTTGGTTAAGTCCTAAATTGGCCGTTTTGTCAAAAATTAACTGCAATGTTTCGTTATCCCCAACGACTGGGAGTAAGATACTTTGATTTTCAGAGTCCAGAATGAAGTCAGCCTGGCGTTGATTAAAGTCCCCATAGATGTGAACTTTTACTTCAGGAGGAAATTGAGATAATATTTGCTCTGCAATTTGGAAGAAGAATTCATAATTGTTTTTATGAGCATGGTCTGGTGGAAAATACACAGAGGCGAACACATGCGTTTCACTTGCTATGTGTGATTTCACCCAAACATGCTCAAATTCTTTAAATTTTAATGTGGTAATTAATTTTGAATCTAAATCAGCTGAAATAGCCATGAGAACTCCGTCGCCGGAATTCCTCTGAGACGCATGAAAATTACTGTGTATTTTTTAATGAATACATTAAATGCACTTTCGAAAATTTCTTCACTTTTTACGTTTTCATCAAAGCCACTTTCAGTTGCCAGAATTATCGAAAAGGATGCACCTAATATTTTTTTATAAATTTCCTTCATTTTGGCTGAGCTTTTCATGCGATTGAAATTTTGACAGTAAATCAAAATTTCAGTCGCATTCTGTTTTGATGATGAAATTTTTGAAGGTACGTCGGTTGATGAAATACTTACTATGTCTTCTTATTTTTCCTCGAAAGGGGTCGTTATTTCCGAAAACTTGAGTTAATCGTATTACGAAATTTGAGCGTTTCCAGCCGAAATGACCTGGAAATGTGGAAAATTATTTTCGATATTTTTTTATTTGAATGAAACTTTGCATACGCGTTTGGCTTAGGAGACTGAGCATTTTCCGCGCTAACATAGATTTTTGTGACTCAAGAGTCAGTTTTAAAAAGGGCGTAAGCATTTTGAATAGCACTTCAATTAATAATTTGTAGCTCGAAAACCTTTGGTTGTACAAAAAAAACTGTCTAAGAACAAGTTGTGACCCTATGTGTGAAGGTTGTGAAAAAAATATACACTGAGAAAAAAAAATTTTTCGGAAAAAAAATCGACAATTAACATGAAAATTTAAATATCTCAAAAAAAAATTTTTTTTTTTTTTTTTTTTTTTTTTGACTGTAAAAATTTGAAGTTATTACGCAAATTTTAGCGAAGATTTCAGGATGGAGAAATGTCAGGGAAAAAAAAGTTTCTAGAACATCAACTTTCGGTGCATTTCTCAAAATTTTAATATTTGCGGAATAAACGTATTCTGATTATATAATCTGATTTTTGAAATATTTTAAAAATTTTAAATTTTTAAGCTTTTGGTGATGACCTTCGTAAGAGCATCCGTTCTCGAGATATTTGCGATTTAATTTTATCATACTCGAATAATTTTCGAAAATACGACCTTTTCATAAGTTTTTCTAGATTCTCCAACAACAAGAGTTGGTTTTTCGAAATGTATAATAAATTTTACGCTACTCTCTCTTTGACCGCAAGATGATTGAATGAACGGTTCAAATAAAACAGATTATAAACTATAGAGGATGCATAGCGCTACTGTTCGTCTTGTTCTCACACGCGAACATGCCGGGTACATAACTGTCACATATACACAACATAAAAACCAGGAAAAGATATTTTGCCAACGACGTCAGCGCTATGGGTCCTCTACAGTTTATAATCTGTTTTGTTCAAATGTTGGACCAACTTACCGCCTGCCTGAATTTTAGGTAGCATCAAAGGCTCTCAGTAGCTTGAAAAACTCGTCCGTTGGGTAGCCCGCTGCTGGGTATTGCCGATAGTATACCTAGAAATCTAAAACTACCTGTACTTGGTATATAAATTCGTTCCACTTCTCGGAAAGCATCAGTAACAAATTTGTTTTGAGTGTTTAATAATAATTTCAAAATGGAATTCAATAAGGTGAAGTGTTGCAAACCCTTTCCTAAAACACGGTGCTCGGTAAAGCTTCGTAAATTAAACGAAAACATTATTCAAGGGCTAATATTAATGAACTGCCGAATTCCGTTGGATACGTCTTTATCAATCTGTGATTCGTGTCGATTACATTTAAACAAAGTGAAACACGCAGAAACTGAGTATGATATCGATGAGCAACCACACAACCCCGTTCCGGAGCTTCAACCATCTACATCAAGGTACGCTATGGAGGAAATACCTTCGGCTACATCCATCACATCATCTTCTCAAGAAAGCTTGCAACAGGAATTTTCCAGAGCGCATAATATCGAGTTGTTTAACAAAGGTATAGCTGGAATCAACGTTTCACCGGTATCATCATCAAAACTGAAGCAGGTTCACTATCCTCGGAGAAAATATTTGAATATTACTGACGGTTTAAACAAATAACAAATAATAACAAATGCAAAAGAATTATATGATTGGGCCAATCAGAAAAATAATGATTGCTTAACGAAAATGTCATTTTGTTATGTATCTTATGAAGACTATGAACAGGGAGTTACAGAATGGAGCAATATCTTTCAGCAAACTAAAATGATTACTGGTACACAAAAATATCACTCTTTTGTTCCGCGTTCAGATCATCAGATAGAGGCAAAATTGTTTTCAAATGATGTAGCATCAAGCCTTCATAGTATATATAAACATGTAAAATGAAAGGGAACTTCTCTAAACTAATCTAAATGTAGAAACAATATATCAGCGCCAACATTTGATTAGGGCGAATCTGCTTTTGTAAACAAACACTTTGTCTGAGAATTTATCGGAAGTTGAATACAATTTCTTCAAATTAAATATATCAGCGGATAGAGATAAAGCTCCTCTTCCTTAAAGAGTGCTTAATTTGTATTTGTGACCTTTTGTTCAAGAGAAAATGACTACGAAAGCCATTGTTTACAAAAGCAGATACGCCCTAATCTAATGTTGGCGCTGATATGTACTTTAGTATGCGCATAATAAATTGGAAATACAAGTAAACTAAAATATAAGAAAAGTTTTTTCAATCATTTTCCCCTATTTCTTATGCTGTTTATAGAATCGTCTTGCTGGCTAAGAGTGAGTTGTGGGAAACTAAACGCATATTTCGAAAAAGGTATTTTTGTGATGCTGGAGAACCGCGAATAATTTATGAAAAGGCCGTATTTTCTGCTGGAAATATACTGCAACATCGAAACACGTTTATTTTGGCAAATAGTTGAGATTTTAAAAATGCTTTAAAAGTTGACCTTAGAGACACTTTTTTCACTTCAGATCTCTCCACCCTGAAGTTTTCTCCAAAACTGACGTTAGAGCTTCAAGTTTTTACACACAATGTATAAAGTATACAATAAGAAGCAAAATAGGCATATGTTAAACGAAAATTTTAAAAATACTGTTTGAACCATTTTACCCCATATCTTTTGAACCGTTCATCCAATCGTCTTGCTGTCAAAGAGAGAGTTGTAGGAAACTTAACAAACATTTCGAAAAACGTTTTGTGGTTACTGGAGAAACGCGAATAATTTATGAAAAGGTCGTATTTTCGAATATTATTCGAATATGATAAAATTAAATCGGAAATATCTCGAGAACGGATGCTCTTACGAAGATCATCATCAGGGAGCTGAAAATTTTTTAAAATACTTCAAAAATCAGATTATATCATCAGAATACGTTTATTCTCGCAAATATTAAAATTTTGAGAAATACACCAAAAGTTGATGTTCTAGAAACTTTTTTTTCTGACATTTCTCCATCCTGAAATCTTCGTTTAAATTTGCGTAATAACTTCAAATTTTTACAGTCAAAAAATAAAAAAAAAAAAAAAATCGTTTTTTGAGATATTTAAATTTTAATGTTAATTTTTGATTTTTTTTTTTCCGAAAAAAAATTTTTTTTTCAGTGTATATTTTTTTTCACAACCTTCACACATAGGGCCACAACTTGTTCTTAGACAGTTTTTTTTTGTACAACCAAAGGTTTTCGAGCTACAAATTATTAATTGAAGTGCTATTCAAAATGCTTACGCCCTTTTTAAAACTGACTCTTGAGTCCAAAAATTTTTTGCATCAGTGGAAAAAACTTACTTTCGTGGGTAAAACGTGTGTACAAATTTTCAATTAAATCGGAGACACTCGAAGTTGGTCGGTAGGTCATTTCGGCTGCCCCCCATCCCTTCCCTTCTCCCCCCTTACTTTAAATTAATTTAAATTTAAACATTTTCTCCCCATTCTAAGTAAGAATACCCCATGTTTTTTCCTTACCTAAAATTTCACACCAGTTCCTCTCTCTTTAGTTTAGGTTTTTTTTTTTTTTTTCCTATCCAAAAAATTCTTCAATTAACGATTCTTTTTCTAATTCCCCATTTCTCTAATGCTTTCTCTCGCCTCTCGTATTTCTACAACTCACATTCTCCAACCCCAAAATTTTTCCCTAATTCGTTCCTCCTCCTTCTACCAATTTTGTAACTCCCTTCCCGCCCCTCTATCCCCTCCTCCCTCATCTTTCCCCTCCCCACCCCTAAATTTTTTTCCAAAAGTAATAAACTCATGGAAGAGTTTTGGTATCTTTCTTTCAACCATATGACTACCTCCTTACATTTTAATAACCTTGCATATCCCATAAAAAAATCATTTTTTTTCCGTACATCAAAATCGAAACCTGTAAGAAACACAGGAAAAAACAAACTTACCTGCTTTCTGTCACACGACTCTCCATCGAAGCGATAATATTTTATTTTGTTCACCATGAACCCCACCGTATACTTAAATCAGATTGTCAACCAAAGAGTGACACCTTGGCACACATTAGCCGCAGTGATAGCTATTCCTCTGCTCGGTAAACACGCACAGTCATAACTTCGTTACGTTTCTCCGTTTGTCCCCCGTCCCCGTTCGAGAAAATCCTTTCCAATCATCCAGCGACGACAACAACGACGACGGAGATGCATACGCTGATCTGCCACCCACATTTCGCATTGTGAAAGCGATTTTTTTTATGTCACAATGAAAAGAATGAAGTCCCTCAGTAACTATTGCGCGATCCCCGCTGAATAGGGAACACAAGACACAACTCCCGCTATAAAATTCCCACACATGTGGAATCTCTCCCCACGCTGCTTTGTATTTACTTTCATATGAGGGTACTCATCCTGGGACACTGAACTCCAAATGGCAGGCGTGAGCGAGATAAAGGGGGTGGTAGTTGATTGTATCTGCTTTCCCTTATCCGTTGAACTGTGACGACAAACCCGTGGCAATCTTACTCCGTGGCATTCGCACACGGAATCGAGCCCACCGAGACAATGACGATGACGACGACGACGACGACGCACTGGGTTGTCAAGCGAATGGTATTGGATTTTTTTCCTTCGCTTGGTGAGGCAATTTAAAGAAATCGAAATCCAAACCATGGAACCGGCGAAGAAAGTTTGAATAGAACAATTTCCTTCAATTGAAATCGTTTGAAAGTGATATTCCAAGTCGAATAAATTTCACTGTCTGACTGTAGAGGAAGGAGAGCGAGCAGGTCGTTGGCCAAAGTTGGTTATATTTAAATTCAACAGCCAGGAATTCCTGGCCCGTGGCGGAAAGTGTAATAACAGCGCAGTCTGCAAAATGACAAAAACGAAATTGGCCGTGTTGAGGACTTTTAGTGGAATTGGTTTCTACCGAAATGTGGCCGTCTGGCAGGTAACTTGCCGAGGCAGCGGAGACCGGCAATCTTTAGGACTAAGACACTTCTCCGTTTGAAGATCGATTCTGCGAAAGCCTTTATGGAGTATTTGTTTTCAGTTGGATGAATTTATTCAGAATAAGTTATGGCCAAGTAGTGTATTCTGTGCAGCTGAAACGAAGATCGGAAAACAGAGAGAAGCAAATCCCGGCATTGCGTCTTCCTTAATTAAAGTGATTGCAATTTGCTTTCTATTTGAAACTTTTCGTAAACGGTCCACTGTGCCATCGTTGTTGGGCTTTTTTTTGCCCGCTAAAGTTGCCTAGCCAGATGGAGCATGTCACGAAAGTCAGCCAGCCCCGCCGCCGGAGAAAAGATTTATTATAGCCGTAACCTCACTCAGCTAGCTCTCGTTTTCAACTTCTGCGAATGCATGGGGTTTTTGACGGTATTGTCGACATTAGCGAACAGCGGAAGCACTTTCCGTGTTCATCTCGAAAGTAAGAAACAACTATGAATCAGCCGACATAGACGGGGGATAGTGGAGAGAAATCCAAAATTGAAAATTAATTAATTTTAATTCAACGCTTTTTTGAGTGGTGGCACAGCGGGGGATGGTGCGACCTGGGTCAGGAGTAGAAGAGCCGGCTTCCGCAGTGGAAACCCCTAATGCTTAACACTTTCTCCGGACACCAGGGTGAAATGCGGCCAAGTTGACACATTTTCAACCGGGCACATGGAGAGGAATTTCATTTGTGCTTTTGTTCAATTCAAGCTGGTGGGTTAGATCTGAGCGTCGGTATGGCTAATAATCGGTAGAAGGTTTAAATGGGATCCGCTGATCTCATCACTTATTAATGAAATAAAAAAAAAAACTGCTCTTGCTCGTCAACTATCAGTTACTTTCAATAAGGTGTATTGAAAATGAAACTTTAATTTAAAAGTTAATTCGATTACGATTGTACATAAAAATGAACTTAAGAAACCTTAAAAAGATCATCAATTGCGCTCTGTTTTTACTCCTACTAGGAATCAAGATAAAAGATATATACTTAAGGGTACACTACCCAAGTAACAATTTTAGTTTTATTCCAGCCGTTCTACATTCAAAACTGTTTTGTCTAGCAACACCTCCTCTATGCTTCTTTAAAGCCGAAATTCGTACAAAATGGCCCACTCTATAGACGGTTGTGAAAACAAGTTAATAAAACCTGTATAAGAACATAAAGATTTTGAAAATGTTCTAGTGAAAGATGTTATGACCACTTGAGAACCTTCATAAAACCTATTGGCTGCCATTAAAACCAGAATGTGGCCAAATGGCCACAGCTGTCAAACTTCACTGTGAAATCGAGGTTGGTTTTTGCTGTTCTGCTTTGTTCTATTATCTGCTCTTCTGATTCATTTAGCAGTAAAAGGAAAGGTCTAGTGTTGCGGGAAATTTTGTTTGATAGCAAAATATCCAAAACAAATTGTGTTTTCTACAGCGTATTATGCTCCAAATTATAAACGCATTTTATTTTTTATGGTGAATATTGGCACGATAAAAGCTGAAAATTAATACGCCTCGGAAATTATTCGAATTTACAACAACATAAATCAAATTAAAACAAATATATTCGATAAATTAATCTCGAATTTCCTGAAAAGTGCTTGGAATTGGATGAGATTATCTAAAAGAATGCCAAAATTAGTCTCCCCGAAAAAAACTATAAGAAGACCATTATAAAACTGGATGTTTTGGTCTTCCTTCCACATGCCAATTTATGCCGTTTAATGCCATTTACCCTATGTGGAGGCAAGCATGGTTTTATTCCAAAATGCTTTTTCAACTGACCATAATAAGATAATATCAATGAGTCTTAAAACGGCATGTCAATACAGCCTTATAAGAGTTAATAAAGTCGAAATAAACCCTTTGGTAGGAGTAAAAGGAATTTGGGAAACAAAGTTTTAAGATCGTTGTAAACAAGCTGTGTGGGTTCTCATAAACTTGACTAAAATATGAAACCTATTGGCACATCTTGGTGCCATAATAAAACCAAATTGATTTCAAGTGGCTTTCATAAAACTTCAATAAAACTTAATAAAGCAAGATGGTTACTTGGGTACGCAGTATCTAATTTAGGTTATAAATATTACTTTGGTGTGTTTTTTTTTAAGTGAAATGAAGTATTGTTTCAATTTAGATTTTGGTATTGTTGAATAAACTGTATTGCAATCTAAATTGTAGGCGCCTTAGAAATTACGTGAGTTTACAACAACAAAACTAAATAAAACAAATAAAATCGCTAAATTAATCATGAATTTCCTTTAAATTGATGGAATTCCATAAAGTTATCTTAGAGAATGCCAAAAGAGCGTTTCCAGCCGAAATGACCTTCCGCTCGTTTGTAGTTACTCAAAACTGAGTAGAAAACGACTCAGTTTCGTTAAAAGTGGAACTACCCTAATTAGAGTAATTGAAGGGTTACTCATTTTTGATTAACTAGGTCACCTGTCAAAATTAGAGTAAACATTACTCAATCACGCTTGTTTGTATTTTTTCAAAACTGAGTAGAAAACGACTCAGTTTTGTTAAAAGTGGAACTACCCTAATTAGAGTAGCTATAGGATTACTCATTTTTGATTAACTAGGTCACTTGTCAAAATTAGAGTAAACATTACTCAGTATCTAATTTTAGCTGATTAAACAATCTGAGTAAACGCTACTCATTTCCATTAAAACCCGGACAGAGTGTTTGTAATTCTATCCTTTGTCTATAACCTTTTAAGTATCGATATTTTAGTACTTTTAACATATAAAAAAACGTTTTCCAACCCGTTTCCGAATCAATTTTCGATGTATCGACTAAACCTGATACTAAACCACGCCTTTCGCATTTGACAGCTTTATTATAATTACTCTATTTTTATAAAACTGAGTGAAAGTAATTCTAATTAGAGTAGAACGGAACGAGCGTGTTAACAAGTTATGGCCCTATGTGTAAAAATTGTGAATAAAATATACACTGTAAAAAGAAAAAAAAATTGTAAAAAAAAATCCAACTTAACATTGAAATTGAAATATCTCAAAATAATTTTTTTGATTGTTTTTATTTTTTGACTGTCAAAAATTTAAAGTTATTACGCAAATTCGAGCTCAGATTTAAGGATAAAGAAATCTCAGGAAAAAAAGTTCCTTAAACATAAATTTTTGATGTTTTTCTCGAAATTTTAATAATGTGTCCCTTAACTCAGCCTAATATGCAACGATCGATTACATGTTTTATCATAACTCATGAAGTATGGTAGCTGTGAGCGATATTGAACTAGATTTACACTTGCTTAGATACGTTTAATAAGACGTTTGGTAGTATGTATCACAAAAAGTTACACAACTCATTTTATTAAGTCAGAAACTTTCGAGGGATATGGATGTAATGTCGGTCCATAGTCACCAAATTGGGTCTATTCATGGATGCAACTTCGTCCCATTCGAGAGATTTACTATTAAATGCTGTCTTCGTACGGTTTTTTTTCCTGATTTTCTGATTAAAGGCATTGCCAGCTGTATTCACTCTACCCAACACATAATTTCACAAACAAACTAAACTAAAATTACTTTGAAACATTTCAGTGATTTTCACATATGATTTACCGGTCATTCGATAATGAAAACATTATAATTTACTCTACACAGATTTTGTTCCTTTGGTTGAGCCATTTGAAAAATATACAAACGCAAACTCATACATTACCATTGAAAATTTTACCAATAACAACATTTTTACTACGTTATTAATCCAACAGGCCATAGTTGGGTACATAGAAAATAATATGTCCCTAACATTGGGTCTAAGGTTTTCTTGTTAAATTATTGTTATTTTATTGATGTGAACAGTTAGTTAATAACGTGTGACTATTTTTTGTACATCTAGGCTGCATTACTCGGTTAATCGGTTCAATTTAGCCAAATTTAGATCATTCGAAGATCATGCAGATAATCTGTTCAGCTTAACCAGCGAAGTCATGGTGTCTAAAAAGTTAAGGAAATCGAACATTGCACGGATGTGAATAACTATAAATTGATTAATAATGTCTCAATTGCTTTGGAATTAATCGGTAATCCCGATAGCAACATGATTTTGTTGATTATGGCTGAATTAATAACATATTTGGTACATAGGCCGAATGAAGGAGCTAGGCTAACATTACATCCCGTTACCTTTATAGACGGCCTCACCATGGAAAAGAAACGCAAGTATTCCGAGGATTATATGAAATTCGGTTTCACAACTATAATCGTTAATGGCGTCGATAAGCCACAGTGCGTGCTTTGTTGCGTTGTGTTGAGTGTTGAATCAATGAAGCCATCAAAATTGAAACGGCATTTGGATACCAAGCATGCCGAGCATAGTACTAAGGATGTGGACTTTTTTCGGCGTCATGAAGCTGGCTTGAAACGGCAGAGATTCGATGCCACTGGCACTGGCAGCATTCAACAACAAAACACAGCAGTAGTGCAGGCGTCATATGAGACAGCACTGGAAATCGCTAAAAACAAAAAACCTCATACGATTGGAAAAACTCTGATCAAATCTAGCATGCTGAAAATGGTAAATTTGGTTCTTGGGGAAGCAAGTGAAAAATAAATGCGGCAAGTGTCATTATCAAACAACACTGTGCAAAGACGAATTGCCCATATGTCCGAAGACGTGAAAGAGCCAGTTCTGGAAGAAATAAAACAATCTCCTTTATTCGCAATTCAACTCGATGAATCCACGGACGTCAGTTCCTGTGTGCAGCTGTTGGTGTTTGTGAAGTACGTATGCTCTGCTGGCGATTTAAAGGAGGAGTTTCTTTTCTGTTGTGATTTGGAAACTACTACCAAAAGTGATGATATCATGGCAAAAATCAAGGCGGTTTTTTAATCTGGTGACTAGCAGTGGAAAAAACTTTGTGGGGTTTGCACAGATGAAGCTCCTGCAATGCTTGGCAAGAAATCTGGATTTCAGAAGAAGGTCAAGGAGCTTGCTCCACATGCCGCAGGTGTCCATTGCATGATCCATCGATATGCTCTTGCCAGCAAGACGTTGCCAGAAGGGTTATTGAAAGAACTGGAATTGGTCATAGAGATTGTTAACTATGTTAAGTCTGGAGCCCTGAATACACGTTTATTCAAGGAACTCTGCAGGAAAATGAACTCAGATCATGAGGTTCTTCTTTTCTACACTTCCGTACGCTGGTTGTCGAAGGGTAATGTACACAACCGTGTTTCCGAGTTGAAGGATGAGATCCAAACGTTTTTGAAAGCTCAAGGGAAACATGATTTCCTTGCACATTTCAATGAAGGAGACTTTCAGAAGCGTCTCGCTTACTTAGCTGATGTTTTTGAGCATCTGATTTGGTGAATTTGAAACTTCAGGGCAAACAATCCAATCTTGTTCACTTCCAAGATCATCTTCATGCATTCGCGGAAAAACTAAAAAATTGGCGCCGAAAAGTTAAGATGGGAAATGTTGCCATGTTTGATCGTCTGTGCAATATGACCGATAAAGGAGCAAGCGAGCTGACTTCGGCTCTCCAAGCAGAAATTATTGCACATTTGGATTCACTGGAGCAGCAATTTGAGAAGTATTTCCCCGATTTGAAGCAAGAAGTAGCTGCTTTAATACGCAACCCGTTTTCATCTTCATTGGATGTGGCTAGCCTTCCAGATGAGATATAGGATGAATACTTGGACCTGAAAAACGATTCTTCGTCTCGCGATTTGTTTCATGAAAAGGAACTGAGCCAGTTCTGGTGTGGTATGTATGGCTCGTACCCCAAAATTTCCATGGAGGCATTGAAGATCCTAATCCCATTCGTGTCAACATACCTTTGTGAAAGCGGATTTTCAATTCTACTTCAAATCAAAACGAAGACAATAAACAGACTGAACGTTGAAGATGGCATGAGATTGGCATTGTCTCAAACACAGCCCCGAATTTCAAATCTAGTGTCCCAAATCCAGGCTCAGCAATCACACTGAGAGTGTTTTTCCCTGGTTATAACATAAAATGTCGTAATAAATCAAAAAGATCGTAAATTGATGTATTTCTTTATTTTTTATCGCAACATAATCACATTAGTTTTCCAAGGGGGTCGCGGAGCCATTACTGATTCAAAAAGTGGGTCGCGAGCCCAAAAAGGTTGGGAACCACTGTGTTAGACTATGAATGACAGCGAGCGCGTAATACAAAAGAGCATGATTTTCGACCAAACTGTGCTAATTATGAGATCACTGTACATAATTTGAAGAGTAAGTGCTCCTTTCACAGGCTCGCCCCTTTCTCAATCAAATTCGGATCATTAAAAAAAAACAAAAAAATGACTCCGATTCTGTCCATGCCTCAGATCCCTGTTGATATCGGCTTTAAACTATGAAAAAATGGCGTCATTTGTGTAATGGTAAGCGTGGTTGCTTCTCAACCCAGGGGGCTGGTATCAATTCCAGTCGACGCCGTTGGGATTTTCTGAGACGAAACATCTCTGAGCACGTCTTCCTTCTTAAGGGAAGATAAGCCGTTGGTCCCGGCCCATGTGATGATGGGTTCGATACGTAGGGTCTAGGTGGTGAATTCGACTTCCTGGCGTCGGTGGATGGCAACACGTGAGGAAATCGGCCGACGGAAAATAAACCAATAAAAAAAAACAATGAAACATCAAATAGAAAAAATGACAAACCGTACCCGTGATAATGTTTGCATCATACAATGCCTTGATTTTCTTTGCATGCACGTAAGCTATAATTCATATCATATAAAGCTGCGAGTAAAAGAAGCCTATTTCCTTAGATTGACAGTTTCACCATAGCGAAGTGGCAGGGTCCGGTGATTTTTCCCACCCGCAAATGTCACAAAAAGACATTTCAATAGCCGTGGGAGTGCCCGGTGGACCGTGAAAAGTGTCAGACTGAGAAAATACAAGGCAACTATCCGCGAAGGTTGCCATAGGTCGTCCAAGGTCTGCTCGGATTCCAAGGGTTATCGCTGCCATCAAAATAAAGTTTCGACCGAATTCAGTGCGTTCAATGAGGAAACTGGCGAAGTAACACAAAATCAGCGAATTTAAGGCACGATAGATCGTAAAGAAGAGGAAGATTGCGGGATGACGTCGGGGGCACGGAAACAAACAACCGATCGCTGTTTCTCCTGGTAAAAGACTTGGCCGACGAGTATAAAAACGAGTATCTGACCAAGTATCCTACTAACGTTAAGTTGTTAAGTTTATAGCTTCCGATGGCACAAATATGAACCAAGTGTTCATTCCAGAGGGCGAAAAAGTAAACACAGAGGTCTACATCGAAATTTAAAGTAAGTATGTTCTTCCGTGGATCAAATAGCAGTACGGTCCGAAACCAAATGTTGTATTTCAACAAGATGGGGCTCCGTGCCACACCTCGAACCGCACTCAGAAGTGGTTGCAAGAACATCTGCCGTTCTGGGCGAAGGATATGTGGCCACCATCCAGTCTCCATCATAATCCGCTGGATTACTCAGTATGGAGCGTCATGAAGGTCAAGGCCGGTTCTAAGCGGCAACCGAGTACAGCAAATCTCAGACAAACATTGACCCGTACCTCTAGAGAAATGGATCCAGGCTACATTATTAGGACCTGCCATGCATTCCGGAAGCGAGTGGAGGCCTCAATTGCAGCAAGTGGAAACTTGATTGAAGATTAACGCAGTTAAGACCCTCACAAACATCCCCCTTTTGAATAAATACAAATGAAATAAAAATGGAGATTTTTTTAATTTTTACATTGCTCAATGGTACAAACATTATCACGTATACGGTAAATGTAGACTTACCCATGTTTACCTTGTATAAAACTCATCCTCAGTGGCTCAATTTTAGTAATGTCACTTTTACATGACATGACATGTATTGAGGACTACAATGTGGTCCATTGACATCATAAAAAAAGTTCTCTAGTTATAAGTATTTCAGATCAGGGGCCATCCAAATACCACGTGGACAGTTTGGAGGAGGGAAGGGGGTTGGCAGGTGTCCACAATTCATACATTCTATTGAAAAATTATATAAATGATTATCCACGCAAGGGTGTCAGAAATCGTTCAAATCCAGTCCATGTGGTATATGGATCTAGTACCTCGTAACGCACCCCGAGAAAGTGATACCAGTGCTACGAATCATAACGTACAGTTACTCATTATTGTGTACATCTTTTTTACCAAATGTTTAAGAAACCTATTACAGACCAAAATGCGTGAAATAGTACCATTAATTGGTACTCTCCAGTTGAAGGTGTAGAACGAAGTGATACTTGCATTAAACTGTCCTTATGCCGCGTGGTTCGGCACAGAGCTCTACCCCCTCTGGAGTTTCCTTTTTCTAAAGCTTCGTTTAACAATTACCATCCACCGATTCCGACGTCGGTCGTTCTGCCCAGCGAGAAGGATCGGGTCCCGAAACTAAATAATCACTGTATAACGAGAAACAATCGTCGTTTGCTTCATCGTCTCGCTGGCTGATATTGAAGAAGGGGAGAGAAAGTGGGAGCCATCGTTGGTCGGTGGGGAATTTCATTTCAAACTTTACAATCATTGTCGTTTTCTTCCGTGTCTTGAAATGCGAGAGGCTGATTCGGTTTTTTTTGCCTTGGCTTTTCACAACGGAAGGAAATCCAGAATGCAAAGACGAAGGTCCTTTAAACATCGCGAATTGAAGGATGGTTTCGTGCTACGAAATGTCCACAGCAGATTGGTGATGTGACAGAATCAGATATGGCAATGGGAGGGTTGAGATTTAAGGTGGTTTTGCATTTGAATGACCTATCACTTTCCTCTTTCAATTAGTTGGTATTTTTTGGTTTTCAATATTTAAGCTAAATTTTTGAAACTCATAATTTTCCTCATATCGATTATCTACAACTGCGTGTACACCCAACTTAATGCCAGTCTCATTGTTTCGTTTCTTCTCCAAACCTTTGTTCTTATATCTGTCTACTTCCAAGATGTCACGCTTCGTCAAGTGGGATCATTTCTTCTCCGAAGAAACTCAAATGCCGGTTAGTACTAATCCTGCAAAAAGAAGATAAAAAAGAAGAAACGAACCACCCCGTCGTTTCTGCTAAACTGCCAGTATCTATTTGAGCTTGGGCGGGCAGGACTGACGGAATTTTGTCTCATCATCCAAGCCCCGCTAACCGAAGACGATATGCGATGTCGTCCGTCGTCTCCGTTGCTGAAAAATGTGTTTTTGCACCCAGGAAAAACCCCGATGATTAACTTGGCAGGCTGCGTGACACTGTGACATTGTTTCGTAATTATGAACAGGCCGATGAGTAGCGGAAAACTGTTCGCTCCAATCTCGGCTCCTCCTCAGTTCCGCTGCACCTCGACACGAGTTTGGATATCGAGCCAATTATTGAATATTGCTTCGACACCGCGTCGAGGAGAAGGGAAATTGGAAAACGGCCGGAAAAGGAAGCGCGTAGTTTAGCTAAGAGGTAATTGAGCGTGAAACTCACTTAAGTGTGACGGGAGAGTTAGTTTTTGTGTTGGTGACGAGGGGATGGCAAACAACGGGGACCGGTCGGCAGGAGTTGCGCGGTTTTTGGTAGGGACACGTGACTTTGAAAAAGTAAGGGGGCGTGATGTTGGGAGGGAAATTGATTTATTTATTGGACTGAATCGTTTATAAGACTGGGGATTTACAGCGGTGGAGAAAATGATTTGATATGCCGATGACTTTGAAAACATTTATGGTCAACCCAAATTGAGTGGTGAAAATGAAAAATGTATGGTTCATTTTTGTTCTATAAATTGATGATGGTAGAGCTGAAGTGGAAAACGAGCAGCTTATTTTTGCTGTTGTTAATTTTCGTGGTCATTCATGTCATCTTTTTATATTTATACTTGGGTTATTACTGACGTTTGTCATCGAAAAAAAAAATGCAACAGACAAAAATGATCACCAAAAATTCATTTTAAGTCGGATATTGTTTAAACTCCCAGGAAGTAGATAAACACTTATAAGCTATGGTTTTGCTAAGTTGGTTTATTTAACCTCCTCTCCAAGGCTAAATGCCCGGACCTTGGACTTACGCTTTCCATCAAATGCTGTGCAACACTTGCGCCATCTTTCTTACACACTTTCATCCACTCTTTCTTCACATCCTTGTTGTTTTTGAAGACCTTCCCTGTTTTCCGGAGCTTGCTCTTGATAATCGCCCGGAATTTTTCTATTGGGTGATGTTCTGGCGAGTTTGGCGGATTTGCCTCCTTCGGCACAAAAACAACATCGTTGGCTTCGTACCACTCCATCACCGGTTTCGCGTAATGGCACGATGCCAGATCCCGCCAAAACAGAGTGTCACCTTCGTGGGCCGGAGAAAGGGTAGCAGGCGCTTCTGAAGGCATTTTTCTTTAGATATTTGGCCGTTCATGGTGCCGGTCGATATGTACGGCCGGTATCGGTATTGGTACAGACTCCTTAAAAAAACATACTCAGGGTTTACACCGTGTCCAATATATTCTCATACCCTTTTTCCTTGTATTGGTGTCGTGCAACTACTCAACATGCTTCACGTATGTGTTGGTGTAGTTTTACACTATGTTTATACACACGCTTTTCAATGTTATGTCCGATTGTTTTCATTCGGTGTTTTTTTTTACCAGCGATGAAGGAGTTTCGTGCTGTGGTGATAAAAAAAGTCTTTGAAAGGTGAGCGCCCCGGCGCTATTTTCAGAAATTTGAAAAACCTCGGAGTAGAGCGGGATTTTGTTTACCGAACCATCCGAAGGTACCGAGACACCTGCTCGTCGGATGACCGGAAGAGATCCGGTCGTACTCGTACGGTGCGGACTGCACGAGTTGTTAAAGTGGTCAGGGAACGGATTAGACGAAAATAACAGCGCTCTGTACGTAAAATGGCCGCAGATCTGAATGTTTCGAGATCGCCAATGCACAATATACTGCAAAAGAATTTATCTTTTCTGACGAAATGTTATTCGTCTTCCAACAATCCCAAAATGTCCAGAACGACAGATTGTGGGCTTTCTCCTCGAGAACTGTTCCAGAGAGTTATAGGAATATTCCACGGTTTCAAAGTGCTGCGTCAGTGATGGTTTGGCGAGGAATTTGCAAGCGAGGCAAATTACCACTGGTTTTCATAAAAAAAGGCGTTAAAGTGAATGCCGTATATTATAAAACGGAAATTTTGGAGAAAGTTGTCAAGCCATATGTACAAGTGGTGTTTGGAGATGATCACTATGTGTTTCAGGAGGACGGAGTGCCATCGCATACTGCAAATCTCGTTCAGGGCTGGTGCCGAGAAAATTTGACCGACTTTTTGGACAAGAATGAATGGCGTCCCAGTTCACCAGATTTGAATCCCTTGGATTATTTCGTACGATCATACAGGCTGGCGAAGGTAAATGACCACAGGGCGTCTAATATGAACCAAATCAAAACCGGAATCAAACGAATTTGGGATGAAATGCCGATGGAAGTCGTGCGTGCCGCCTGTGACGGTTTCGAAAAACGTCTGGAGCTGGTCAAGAAGGTTAAAGGCGGTGTTATTCCAAAACATATGCTGTAGTTGATCAGTATTATATTCCAATATAATGGGTAAAGTTATCAATAAAATCTGGATTATCGAATTGAAATAAATAGAGTTTTATTTTGTATGAGAATATATTGGACACGGTGTACATGTTCGTTTATGGCCTGTGCTTGGTGGGCTCCTTTTTTTTTATATCTTTATTAAAGTGGCTTTCAGCCTCCTGGGCTGGTTCGCCACTTTGGTGGGCCACTAGACACACGTACGATCTGGATGTTTACCTGTTTTTGGAATGGGTGGAATCGGTATCCTTCTGCAGGCTCACCCACGGAAGACTTTTATTTCCTCTAAATCGTCAAGTTCGGATATTGATTTTGATATTAATATAAGATGGATATTGTTATGCGGAAGCGTCAATCGAAGTCGGCCGTGTTTGAGATGCAAGAAATCAGAAGGAACGGCTGGAGGTAATGGTGATAAACATTTTTACGGCGATGCGCGACATCGTGGTCATAATTGATGACGAGACCTACATGACGCTGCACGACTGACATGGGACCGGGTACTTTAATTCCCCCATCAATAAAGTAAGCGTTGATGTCAAATTTATCTCCCTCACCAAGTTTCCAAAGATGGTTCTTCTGTGGCTGACGATCAGCGAAAAGGCAGCCCTGTCCGAGCCGCTGTTCTTTTATTTGAAGCTTGTGGTGCACAGGGAGAAGTGCCTGCTGGAAGTTCCATCTTCATCAAAAAGTATCACGTGAAGAAGAATGTGGTCTTTTGGCCGAACCTGGCCTTGGCCCATTTAGCCAAGAGATCACTGAAGGAGATGGACTGGCTTAGCTTGGCCTAGCTTAGTTTGACTGACTTCATGTATCATTGGTTGCTACTCCGTGATTGATCCTAAACAGTGAAATTGCACAAGGAATCAACTGAATGGGGCTGGGAGTAATCGACAATTCTCACTAGTGACTATTTTTTTTTAAATTATCAACAACGGTACTGACCAGGTCCTTGCAATCAGTTGGGAACAGAGAAGGAATGTTTGTGTGATATTTGCTGTTTAGGGACCGTGTATACCTCTGCATCCCCAACAAGGTCACAGAAATGAGGTTTTTTTTTTTATGTTAGTAGGGTAGGGTTCGGTGGATCAGGATTCACATTGATAAGTGATGTAGTCATATTTATTATTCATAATCGTTAATAAACTCGCACCACCGTACAATAGATAACCGAAACAATACAAAAAAGTGCGGAATCAAGCATCGTCAAAACCGTTCAACGCCCATGCCCGAAAACTATTTTTTCGTAAACTTTTAATTTTAACAACCGCACTTTACAAACCACATCACTACTAAAACTGGTATCCGCATCAATCAAGTAGAAGCTTCTGAAGAACAATCCACGCTTATCCATCCAAAAAACGATTGAGGGACATGGTAAAAATAAAAAGTCCGTTTATGCATTTCGTGCCTTTTGGAAACTTTGCTTCTATTGATGTCCAAGCTCATCGGTTTAGCACCACCCGGAGGAGACTTGGTCCTAAGGAGTGTATCGAAAATAAGCTATCCACAAACTCTCTTTCAAATTATGTTGAAAACCGATATTTTATTCACACAAAAAATTGATCCTTTATTGTACGAGGTTAAACTTGAACATAATGAAGACCGGATGAAATTTAAGTTATTCCTTCACGAATTTTCGAACTTTGGATCGAATGCTCTTCATCAAGTTCCGGACAAGTGTTGCATCGCATTTTTTGGACGCTTGAGCCCAATTTTTTTTGAACTCCTGCATGTTACCAGCTGCCTTACCAGTCTTCTTGAAGACCCTCTTCACGATTGCCCAGTAACGTTCGATGGGTCGAAGCTGAGGGCAATTTGGTGGAATGATGTTTTTCTCAACGAAATCTATACCCTTTTCCGCAAGCCAATTGAGAGTGGTTTTGGCATAGTGAGCCGACGCTAAATCCGGCCAAAACAGTGGAGGTGTACTATGCTTCTTATATAAAGGCAACAATCTCTTCTGGAGACACTCAGATCGATAGATTTCCGCATTTATAGTTCCGGTAGTGTAAAAAATGATTGACTTCAAACCACAGGAACATATTGCTTGGCATACCAGTACCTTTCGACCGAATTTCTCCACTTGAATCGACCTGTCCGCATCGCTCACATCCTCCCCAACGACGGCAGTAAAGTATTGTGGACCTGGAAGGGTTTTTGAGTCCTCCTTGACATAGGTCTCATCGTCCATCAAAACGCATGCATCCGGACGCTGCAAAAGACGCGAATACAATTTCCGGGCCCTTGTTGTTGCTCGCTTCTTCAGTTCTGCACTTTGTTTCGAGATTTTCTGCTTCTTGTAGGTCTTCAGGTGGTTTCGCCTCTTGATACGCTGGATCATTCCGACACTCGTTCCTGCTTTTTTGGCCAAATCACGTATTGACATTGATTTGTTCTTCATGATTAGAGATACCACTTTCTGCTCCAGTTTCGGGTTGGAAGAACCGGGTTTTCTGCCTCTTGCTGGTAGCTCATCCAAAGAATAGTGTTCCCCAAACTTATTAATGATGGTTTTAACACTCACATGATGAATTCCAGACCGCTTCGCCAATTTTCGCATAGTAATACCCTTCTCACTTAGCCATGTGTCCAGAACCTTAATTTTCACATCCCTTTTCAATACGCGACATTTTGAAAACGCAGAATTTGAACCGCACAAACAAGTAAACAAAAGAAAGTCAAGCGCACAGCATGGAGTGTTCAGAGCATAAAAAACCATCACAAATACATGCGTACAACGCAAATGTGTGTAGATAGCTTATATTCGATACACTCCTTATACGGCAGTTATGAAAGATTGACAAAGTAGTTTTAAAAAAAGGCGTAGTCTGCCAAAATAGTAGGAACTTCCGCACTGTTTCTTTCTGTGTAGGTACTATTGGAAAAAAGTAAAGAAATTTCATTCTAAAAACGGTAAATTTAAGTTTGATAAATTTATGCAACGCAACTACGCAGTGGCGCAACGAGGGGGGGGGGGGGGTTGGGGAGCCAGGAAAAAAATGAATGCTAACTATGCTACTACATATATTTTCAAAAAAAAAAAAAATCTTTTAAGCAAAACTTGCAACACTGCTAAATATAAATGGGTAAGCTCTTTCTTACTCTTTTCCCGTTCTCTTTAAAAAATAATTCGATTCATATTCACACACAGGCAGGACAAACCTTATTTCTACAGCAACACAACCAAGCATTATTTCTTACAGTCCGTTTTGGGCGGTTCTTCGTTCACCATTCATTGCTCCACAAAACTATATTATTAGCATTCATAACGTCCAAACGTGAGGCAGGTATGCTGTGGAGAAACAAAAAAGAACTGAAGAGCGAAGAGAGTAGTGAGACTCTCACAGTGAGAGGCTAGTAAAAATATTAATTCCATAGACGTTTGTTTTTTTTTTTGTGTTAGTGAATCCCTCAATGAACTACCGACGGTTTTTGTATGAGTGAGGCTTTGTATCGATGCTGTCCTCCATTCAGTTTTGGAATGTTGCACAATTGTCAAGTTACTTGGTGCCGATCAAGTTGACACTGTGATTTACGGGTGGTTTTTCAGTTTTTCTTCCTCTTTAGAACTTTCTTTACGGCAAAAACAAAGGCATCGGAAACAGGTGAGTTTAATTTTAGCTGATGGTGGCTGTTTAATTTACCGCGTTGGTGCGTCTTAGATAAAACCAACAACGATGCAGCATCGATCACCGTGGCAGCAGAAGAAAAACCTGCAGAAAGTCCCTTAAAAAAGTTTCGGTATTCGGAAAGTGGTGGTATCACCGAACCGTCGACATCGGGTGGAATGGTTAGTTATGATTTTGGATTTTTCGTGGGAAAGCAGGTAAATATTTTATTTGCATTACCTTTTTTGTCCAACTAAAACATACTGCTTTTTAATTTAAATTGCAGATCAGTGATTCGCAAAAATTCAAATTACTAACCAATCCCTGGAAACTGGACATAGCTTTCAAATTCCCTCCATCAGGTCCTCGAAATTTGAAATTCAATCTCCGATGGCTTGGAGAATGGAACTGGCTTGCGTACTCTTCCTCTCAAGATGGGGCGTACTGCAAATTTTGCGCTCTCTTTGCAACATCAATCGGTCAGCAAGGTACCCAAGGTGGAAAACTTGTTATACAAGCTTATAGACAGTGGAAAAATGCCAAGGAAGATTTCCGGCACCACGAGAGTGCAAAATACCATTATTTTTGTGTAGAAAAGGCAGGGTTGTTTGTGGCTACGTTTTCTGAGTCGATCGTTAGTATTGATAAGGCTCTCGATGATGGAAGCCGAGTTGAAGAGGAGATGAATAGAGAGGCTCTTCAACCGATTATACGCACGGCTATGTTCCTGGCACGGCGTGGACTAGCTTTCAGAGGTCATCGGGATACTGGCACGTTTCAGTTAAATGAAGGTTTGACAAAGGAAGAGGGTAACTTTAGGTCTCTTCTGAAGTTTCGAGTTGAGTCTGGAGATAACGTTTTGTGATTTTTTCATTTGGAGAATTCTGCCAAAAATGCGAAGTTTATCAGCTGGAAATCGCAGAATGATATAATCCAGGCGTTCAATAGCATCATTTTGCGAAAACTTGTTGATCGTGTCAACAGGTCTAAATATTTTACCGTTTTGTGCGATGAAACCACTGACATATCGAATGTGTGTCAACTTTCATTGTGTGTAAGGTTTGTCGAGAATAATAATGTTTGTGAAGAGTTCCTGCAGTTTATTCCAGTCACTGACACTACAGGGAAAGGTTTAGCCGATGTAATTTGTAAAGCATTGATTGGTTTTGGACTTAACACGAAGTACCTCGCTGGTCAGGGATACGACGGTGCACGAGCTATGAGTGGGCAAGTAAAAGGCATCCAAGCTTTTGTGCGAGAGCTTTACCCGAAGGCGCTGTATGTCCATTGTTGCTCTCACGTTTTAAATCTTCCAATCTCCGAGGGTTGTTCAGTTCCTGCAATCAGAAACTGCATGGGAGTGATCGAGAGCGTTTACAATTTTTTAATTCACCAAAAAGAGCAAACGTTTTAAAAATAGAAACTGACAAGATTGAGAAAAGTGGTACGATGGCAGAGAAGTTGAAAAGAATGTGTCCTACGCGCTGGGTTCAACGTCATGACTCGGTAAAAACGTTCAAAGACCTCTTGCATCCTATTTTTGCTGCTCTGGAAATAATTAAGACATGCACGGACAAGAAAGCCTCGACGGATGCTTCAGTAGTTCAGGCGTCCATTGAAAAACCTGAATTTTTGGTCAGCCTTTGTGTAACACACCATATTTTTTCGATAACTCGTCCGCTGAGTGTTTATTTGCAAAAAGAAAACCTTGATTTGGCAGAAGCAATGAACGCAGCAAGGGTAACCAAAAAGGCTCTGGGTGAAATGCAAGAAGATGCAGAAAATGCTTCCCGTAAAATCTTTTCTGAAGCGAGTGCACTCTGTGAATCTCTTGATGTGTCCCTTACAAAACCCAGAAGAGCTGGACGTCAGAAAGAGAACAAAACATTGGAGACTCCGGAAGAGTTCTATAAAAACGAAATCTTCTTACCTTTCCCGGAAAACACCTTGCAAGCTTTGGAGGAGAAGGACTGGATGCAGCATCTGATCCATCGAAAATCTCCGGATCTGCTCAGCATTTAGCCGAATTTTACGACCTTCAGAGCACAGGAATTCTGGGAGAAGCAATTCTTTGGTTTTCGGTACTCACGGAGAAAAAACCACCGAATGCTGCTGAAGCCCTAAATGTAGGCAACGTTGATTTGCTTCCAACCATACATACAGGGGATGATCAAAGAGGAGAAAACTAGCAAAATTTTGTCCAGATTCAAAGTGATACAGTTCAGTGAATAATTAACCGATTTTGATAAAACCAGAAGCGTTCGACGGAAAATTTATTCTTTTTTCAGCATGTTTAACCAAAATTTAATTTGACTTCCGGACACCGGAGATATCACGGATACTTTGAGGTTATGTCAAATGTGCTAATTTACCGCAGCTCGTTTTTTTTATGTTACTTGAAAATCGGAAATATTATATTTTTTTCAGAAACTAGAATTCATAACAAGTCTGTCAGTGGTTGAAAATCGTGAATCGGCTTATAAACAACCGAGATATGGCTATTTCCGTAAAATGTAGTTTTTTACCCAATTGCCTGACACTTCTTATGTTGAAAAACTCCTTTTTAATTTATCTGTAACTCTGCGTACCCTCAACCAAATTAGATGCAACTTTTTCCATACGATCACAAATTTATCCTAGTTTTTGAAAAAGTAGCGGACATTTCGTTATTTTCCGTAGTTCCGGATTCATTATCGGGAATCGTGAAGGAAGTACCCTACCAGTGTAAAGGCCAGAATTAGAACTGTATCAAACCTGGCTTGCGACATATCAAACTTCATGATTTTACAAACCAATACCACTGGTAGTCAACCTGAGAGTATTCTTTCACATTGGCCACACCTGGTGACGTTCCGGATTCCGGGTTCCCCCAGGGAAGTGGCCAGATTTCGAATGATGTCAAACCCTGGCTTGCGACACATCAAACTTCATGATTTTACAAACCAATACCACTGGTAGTCAACCTGAGAGTATTCTTTCACATTGGCCACACCTGGTGACGTTCCGGATTCCGGGTTCCCCCAGGGAAGTGGCCAGATTTCGAATGATGTCAAACCCTGGCTTGCGACACATCAAACTTCATGATTTTACAAACCAATACCACTGGTAGTCAACCTGACAGTATTCTTTCACATTGGCCACACCTGGTGACGTTCCGGATTCCGGGTTCCCCCAGGGAAGTGGCCAGATTTCGAATGATGTCAAACCCTGGCTTGCGACACATCAAACTTCATGATTTTACAAACCAATACCACAGGTAGTCAACCTGAGAGTATTCTTTCACATTGGCCACACCTGGTGACGTTCCGGATTCCGGGTTCCCCCAGGGAAGTGGCCAGATTTCGAATGATGTCAAACCCTGGCTTGCGACACATCAAACTTCATGATTTTACAAAACAATACCGCTGGTGGTCAACCTGAGAGTATTCGGTCACATTGGCCACACCTGGTGACGTTGCGGATTCCGGGTTCCCCCGGGGAATTGTTGAGATATAGAACGATTCCAAACTATGGATTGCGACTCATCAAACTTCATGATTTTACAAATCAAGATTACTGGTGCTCAACCTGAGAGTTTTCGGTCACATTGGCCACACCTGGTGACGTTGCGGATTCCGGGTTCCCCCGGGGAATTGGCGAGATATAGAACGATTCCAAACTATGGATTGTGACACATCAAACTTCATGATTTTACAAATCAAGATTACTGGTGCTCAACCTGAGAGTTTTCGGTCACATTGGTCAGACCTGGTGACGCTCCGGGATCCGGGTTTCCCCAGGGAAGTGGCTGGATTTAGAACGATGTCCAACCTGGCTAGCAACACATCAAACTTCATGATTTTACAAACCAATACCACTGGTGGCGAATCTGAGGTTTCTATTGTGGGCGTCAGGATTCAATGGCAAATTATTCAAACATAGTTTCGAAAATATATAAAAGTTCGGATATGCTAACAATAATTCAGTTATTTTGATTAGATAGATCGTTTCAAAGGAAAATCGCGTTTAATAAGGGCAGCAGGGTAAATGCACCCTTATTTTTGGGGAATGCTCCTTAAACTTTGGAAAAATGCTCCTTAGATGCGTTTGCCCGGTATAATCCAATCGGAGGTATTAACCTTCTGGTTAGCGCTTGCCGGTTATTTTGACGGGTCTTAAGTTTCTTTAAGATTGTATAGCGGAGCTTGGCTCCGCAATCTTCTAGGTAGTTTTGACGGGTTTAAATTTTATTTTGACGAGTCTTAATTTCATTTTGAAGAGTCTTAATTGCGTTTGACGGGTCTTAATTTCGTTTTGACGACTCTTAAATTCAGAAACTTAAGACCCGTCAAAACTATACAATCTTGATGAAAGACCCGTCAAAACATCCGGCAAGCGCTAAACAGAAGGTTAATACCTCTGATTGCATCTAAGGAGCGTTTTCCAAAGTTTAAGGAGCATTTCCGCAAAAAGAAGGGTGCATTTACCCTTTGCCTTTAATAAGGCGTGGGTCCACCATTCGCATTCAAAACGGCTAGGATACGCCTAGGGATGGAATCGTACAATTTTCGGATTGTTTCGATAGGTATTTTATACCACTCATCGATCAAAACCTTCTCTAACGCTTTTAGAGACGATGGTGGTGGAAATACATTTCTCACGCGTGCTTCTAATGTAGACCAAAGTGGCTCGATAATGTTGAGGTCTGGTGACTGTGCTGGCCAATCAAGGTGATGAAAGTCTGTGTCATGCTCTTCGTACCACGCCTTTATGATTTGAGCAGTGTGGATTGGAGCGTTGTCATCTTGGAAGATTCCTCTGCCATCAGGAAAGATGGTCTTCATCATTGGCAGCACCTGTTGGGCAATTGTGTTGTTTTAAGTATATTGTGAAGGTTTTCTAAAAAATACCTGGTCATCCAATATTTCTTGATAATCTTTGGGCTTTATTTTTCCCTTCATAGCAACTAAAGGCCCAAGAGAATGTTACGATATTGCACCCCATACCATAACTGACCCCCCGCCATGTTTAACGGTTGGTAGAAGGCAGCCAGGGTTGTAGGCTTCTCCAGGAGTACGCCATACGTACACTCGACCTGTAGCTGGAAACAAGGTAAAAGATGATTCGTCCGACCACACAACTTGGTATGATCCTTGCACCAGCGCTTCCTGTTTACCGCGTTTTGCGGTTTTATTAGCGGTTTAGAAATGGCCGCACGAGCGTAAAGATTCATGTCGTGCAGCTCCCTTCGGACAGTTGATGTAGAAACTGGTTCTTGAAGCGCATTGTTCAAAGCAGCAGTTGCTTTAATAGCACTAATGCGTCTGTCTGCTTTGACTATGCGCTTCAACGAACGTTGCTGCCGGTCATCCATCTTCTGCTTCCGTCCGCAGCTACTTTTATCAGGCGATGTTTTTCCATGTTTTTTTATATTCCGACATTATCCGGCAAACTGTGGCCCTGGCAACACCAACCAGTTTGCAGGTTTCAGCGATCGAAGCACCGGCTTCTCGAGCACCGACTATACGGCCCCGTTGAAATCCCGTAAGCTCTAATGGCATTTCGAACTGCACACTTCAGCACTTAACCTTGATTTGTCCCATGCGCAAGCACTCAATCCTGTCACCTTTTGATCATCCCCTGTACACCGCTAACAATAATGGCGACACTACCTGTTACGATTAGCTGTGCTGAAAGATCATTTTCGTCTTTGAAGATTTTGAAGACATATATGAGAAATAGTACAGGAGAAGAAGGGTTGAACGGTATCGCGCTTATGTATATCCACGAAAATGTTGCTGTCACCGAAGAGGAAGTTTTGGAAGAACTGTCGAACAAACCAAGAAGGTTGAAAATTTTAATCGTTGTCTTAAGCTTAAAAATTATATCGTTGTATGTTTGAAATATTAAATAAACTTGAATTATAAAACTCAAATTTTGATGCCACTATTTTTCCAAAACATGTTACCTTCAAGCTCCACTCCAACGCTCAGGTCGCACTTTGCGGTCAACTTTGAGAGTTTTCTTCTACCTTTTAAAAGCTTGCGCCACAGTACTTTTAGAATAATCCAGCCGTTTTGCTAGCTCCGGAGTTGGTGCGGAAGGATTTTGGAGGTTACTGTGCCTATTTTGTTTCGTCTGCATGTTAAATGTCATGAGACGACTTTGGTTTGTTAGTTTAAAAACATCGCCTGATAAAAAAAAACTCTCGCAAATCCGGTCATTGGAGGCGCTGCTATCGCCAAAATGAAGTGCCCCATTTCTAAATGACTTGGTGGCTATTCAACGTTAAAAAGTCTAGGGAATGGAAAACTATTAATTGGAATCCGACACAAAAGATATCAGCTAATTATGAAAGCAATAAGGTTGAAACGCTAAGAATGAAGAAGAAGGAGAAGGACTCCATTTATCGTTCGAAGATCACGGTTTAAACGTTTGCTTGCTTCCACGGATTCATGGCATTCTAGTTGGAATCCACTATTGTCCATTTCCAATTTTTTAGTTTCATCCTCAGAACAAACCTCGGAGCTCTGATCCATTGGTATTTGAGTTTTACATCCTTATTGAAAATTTTAATCTTGAAACGAACCGTCCCTACAAATCACACTCGACTTTCTTCAACTCACAGAGTTGTTTTCGCTCGTTTCAGATTCAACCAAATTATTAAGTTCCAACACGCTATTCCCATCCCCAGCACGCATCATACGGAAAATAAAATCGTTTTCCTCATTTTCTTTCAGATGAAAACCAGCCAAGGCAGAAGCAACAGCAAAATAACAACCACCACCAGCAGCAACAGCCATCATCCCGATGAATAGAAAGCTTTTCCTCCTGCGTGCACGTTCCTCGTTCCTGTCTCGTCCAATCAGTAGAGTCAAGAAATAGAACAGTCCTGTTGAATAGAAACATCTCGCCCCAAAGACAAATCCTAGCGAAAGCTTCCTCACGCCAGTTTTTTTTCTCCTGCCGTTCTCCAGAATTGTGTGAATATTTTTGTTTGAATAGTAGTGTGCGGGTTTCCCTTCCTTTTTCCCCCCGGAAGCAATTGCTCGTCCTCGTCAGCTGTTGGAAGTGCTTCAACGGGATGGCAGCGATGCGTGAAGAGGAAGAGTCCTCTCTACTATAATAACATGGAAAACATTTTGATGATCTGACTTCAAATAAAAAAATAAAAGTTTTCTTGACACAGACACACACACAAATACCGTCGTCACTTTGCCGTGTGAAACTACGCAAAAGAAGTGAAGGCCATCGTCAGAAAAAAAAAAAACAACTGGCAGGAATCAGAAACATTCAGGACCAAAAGTCCAAATAGCGTCACATCGGAAACGGGCTCAAGCCTTGCTGTCGGGTCTTCATCTTCACTCCGGAAAATAAAGCCCAAAAGCCGGGAGAATCCCAACGACCGACGACGCTGGAGAAGATTAGGTCAGAGTGAAATACATTTTGTTTTTTTTTCTTTTCGACGGCGCGTGAATGGGACGAAAAAGGAATTGGTATTTCGGGTGCCACTTCCTGGAACGTACTTCCGGCGGGGGGGAATAGGATGTGATGGAGACGCTAGGTGACACAACAGCGAGAACCAATGCTTGCGGAATGCGGCGGAACCAGTTTATTGGTGGAGGAGAAAAGTTTCCATAAATAGTTTACGATTCCTGCGTTGTTGAGTGCGAAATTGAGCGCGTGGAAAAACAACGGTCTTGGTGAATTGTGTACGCGGCAGCACAGAAAAATATCGTGCCGAATCCAATTTGGTCCAAGTTTGTAGTTAATTGAGTGTTACAGCGGCAGAAGGCACCATCATCACGTACATGCCGGAGTCTACGTCGAAGCGGGAGTGCAAAAAAGTTTAATAATTCTGAGTGTAATACAGTGTAACAAAGTATTTAAACGTAGCGAGAAGCTTCATGCATGATAAGTTGCGTTGCGAGCACTCGTCGGGTCCTGTGGGATGCGGTTTAGTAACGTGTGATAGGCAGAAATTAACACAGAAAAGTTGTGCATTCTTCGAGTTTTGCTGCGTGATATGAATTACCCGTTCAACTACAATCGAACACAATTTCAACGACTGCGACCGGTCTAGCAATGGCTCACCGACGCAACAAGTTGAGGTAAGTGTGAACTGAAATGCCATTTTGTTCAGAAATAAAAATGTCGATGATTGCGTCGTCAAATAACGTCGTACTTGTAAAAGTTCGTTACAAAGATGCATAATGATTCTACTCATAGTAGGCCGGGTGGGACGACTCATTTTGTTGTTTGTTTGTTCTTTGTCTTCTGTGCATATCGCACAGATATGTTAGCTTGAGAATTTTTTTTTTAAATTATATTTTTAGAGCTACTTTTGGTCACATAAAAACAAATATATCACAGACGTTGTTAAAGGCTCTAAGGCAAGAACTAAGGGGTCTGTTATATCCATAGCCCGTACTACGTGCGGGAATAGCAATACAGTGTGTCTCCCAATAGGTGTCACCTTTTTCCAGTCTTGGTTTATTTCAGCTGGGTAATTTTAACAGCGGAATTGATTATACTTGTTTTGAGTGTATCATTTTGACAGTTTTTCGCTGAAGATAAATAAGCGAATCCGTTTGTTTATATTTATCAGCTACCATGGAAGCCATACGGGAGCCAGTTTTAAAATTACATTCGCCAAAGCTTAGACCGTGTCAGATATTCAATAGCCTTAAGCAGTTCGGGGTGAGTAAGCGTTTTGTTTTTTGTACCTTGAAACGGTTCAAGGAAACTAGAAATGTCCACATTCAGCATAAAGGAGGTGCCAGACGAACTGCCAGAATGAAGAAAAAGATCAAATGTGTGAGGAGCGAATAAGACATACTCAGGCCGTATCTGGCCGTAAATTGAGCAAACAATTTCAAATGTCCCCTGCTTCAATGAACAGGCTCCTCAGACATGATCTGGAATGCAAACCGTACAAAAAACAACGGGTTCACGGGTTGACGGAGCGTCAAAAGCAAGCCAGGGCCCAAAGAAGCAGAAATCTTTTGGTTCGACATGGTGATTGCGAGATTTTATTTTCGGATGAAAAGCTGTTCCTTCTTCAGGATCATAATCAACAAAATGATCGTGTGTATGGCAACAGTTTTGCCAATATTCCAAGAGATAAACTAGCTGTAGAACGCTATCAGAATGTATCGAAAATCATGGTATGGGGCGCCATTTCTCGAAAAGGAAAACTTCCTCTTCTTTTCATAGAACCTAACGTAAAAATCAACACTGAATATTACATCGAGCAGGTTTTGAAAAACCATCT
Organism: Aedes koreicus; assembly: GCA_024533555.2. Taxonomy (NCBI): domain Eukaryota; kingdom Metazoa; phylum Arthropoda; class Insecta; order Diptera; family Culicidae; genus Aedes; species Aedes koreicus. The sequence continues at coordinate 111,634 of JAHHFK020005511.1, read as the reverse complement.
GCTTCCTCATGCTTCAACGCTGTATGGGAATACACGATATTATTTCCATCAGGACTCAGCTCCAGCTCACAAGGCAACCCTAGAAGCACACTTGTTTCAACCCAGTAATGGTGACTGCTTTGTGACTCAATTAAGTCACAATAGAGCTGCTGAAACCATTTTTCACGGTTGTGTGCTGCTTGTGAAAGAAGACACAAGCGTGGTGCGCGGAAAATTTGCCCGATTTCATCACACGCGAAGAATGGCCTGCATCTTCACCGGATCTCAACCAACATGACTAATTTGCTTGGGGTTATATGCTTCAACATATAGAACCTACGAAAGAGCTTACTGTAGATCGATTCAAGAAATATTTGGTTGATATTTGGGACCAAATTCCTCAGGAAATCGTGTGAGACAATTTAAAAATTGTCAAGGAAAAGGTGAGAGATTCGAATTGAATTAATATGGTTTATTTCCATAACACCTATTTTTCTAATGAAAAATAAATGCTATGATTTGGTTGATTTGTGTTCCTGTAATCCCATTTTTTTTTAATGACACCTATTTTAGGACACCCTGTAAGTTATCATTGATAGAAGGAATTTTTTTTTTGCATGTCGATTAAGGATACTGAGTTAATCGGGTATGATTCCTGTATATTGTTATTCTACACACACGTTCTACCTATTTTGCATGATTCAATACATTAAATACAAGCCTACTTATTTATGCTGATTCAACATCCCACTTGTTTCACCCCTGAGTCGCACTGTTTCGCGTTAAATCTCAGTTGAAGGCTACACTAAAGGGTGTTTCGATCAAAATTTGGTCGACTTAAACTTGACGCATTTCCTTTCATCGTGCATTAAAAAATTTTGCACACCCCTCATTTTGAAGATGTGTGTGTGTAGCATCATGCCTCTATTTTGATTTTGAGATTAGCACTTCAGTTATCAAAATGTCGTCGAAGGAAGAGAAGCAACGCATCAAAATTTTGCACGTGCAGGGCGAAAATCCAAACTACTCTCACGCCAAGTTAACGAAATTGTTGAATGTGGCTAAATCAACTGTTACTAACGTATTAAAAGTGTTCGGTGAACGTTTGTCGACAGCCAGGAAAGCTGGATCGGGGGGAAATCGAAAGCCGGAGGCCACAGCGACGACAAAAAGAGTTGCCCGCTGTTTCGAGCGGAACCCCAACCTCTCCGTCCGAGATGTCGCAAATAAGCTGGGAGTGGTGCCTTCAACCGTGGATAGAGCTTAAAAACGAGCTTGACTGTCGACTTACAAGAAATTGGTGACTCCAAATCGCGACGATAAACAAAACACGTCGGCCAAAGCACGATCGTGAAAGTTGTACACGACGTTGCTGACGAAGTTTGATTGCATGATACTGGACAATGAAACTTACGTCAAGGCAGACTTTAAACAGCTTCCTGGACAGGAATTTTATACGGCAACCGGACGGGGAAAGGTGGCAGATATTTTCAAGCACATTCAACTGCCAAAGTTCACGAAGAAATATCTGGTGTGGTACCTGTGGCTTGAAGAGCAACGTTTACATTGCGACCGGAACCGTCAACCAGGAAATTTCTCTGAGCGAGTTCCTACAAAAACGTCTACTGCCTTTCCTGAAGCGACAAAATTGTGCCGTTCTATTTTGGCAGGATTTGGCATTTTGCCATTACGGAAAAAAGGCCATGGAGTGGTATGCTGCTAGCAACGTTCAAATGATGCCCAAAGACAAGAACCCTCCAAACACGCCAGAGCTCCGCCCAATCGCACAATATTGGACCATCGTCAAGCGGAGCCTTAAGAAGACTCAAAAAGCTGTTGTGAGCAAGAAACAGCTCAAGGCTAACTGGCGTTCTGCGGCGAATAAAGTGGACAAGGAGACTGTACAAAATCTTATGGCAGGTGTTAAATGACAGACCCGACAATTCGCATTCGGTAAAAAGGAAGCTTAGTCGATCATTTCTCCTGCATTCTGTATTAACTGAACTTGAAGAAGAAAAAGAATTTGACTTATTAATAAAAACTTTGATCGACTCCCACACGTTATTGTTTGACCGAATTTTGATCGGAACACCCTTTAAACCAGAACTTCATCATTGCATTGAGGAGTCGGATGATTGTCTCATGGTTGGATTCGTTTGACAATCATCCAAATTCATGATCTCCTTTCAACTGGCTTTGACGTTATTTTTAAAGAGTTTTGGTCTGATCTTTACTAAGTGTCATAAAAGCGACCCACTGGTTATTAATTGAGAGCGTCATAAACCAAAAAACCAATGCAAGAATTTGTATGTTGTATGGCAAGCACAATGATAGTCAATGCTCAGAGAAGTCAAAAAAATTTCCAACCCGAAAGGTTTTCTCGATCAAACTGGGACTCCAGCGATTCCAGCTTGGTATACCGTCCCAAACAGCACCGAAAACATATGTATTAAAGTTAAATTTTCCATGGGTCATGCTTTAGATCTCTAAATGTTCCATTCGACTGATTCTTTCATACGTCTGTCATTTTGTTTGCTTATTATGTTGCATAAATAAAGCATCATAAGCCTTCCATATTAAAAGAAACAGGCATACCCAAGTAACAATCAAAATGCTTAGAATATAAATTGCAATTTAATCATTGTTCTATTAAAGCATTTCTTGCAGCTTGTGGGTTTGTCAAGTATATTGTAACACTATTTATTGACAACCAAATTTAAACTCAGGCTTCGTAGTATTATCATAGTTAACAAGTAAGCCTTAAGGTGGTTCTATATTTGTCCTAAAAACTGTAGAATAAAACCAGAATATATCATGCAAGTTAGTTTTATGACGCACTTTTTTATTATCGTTATGAAATTTGACGTACTACAGATGCTTCATTAGAGCTATGTTACAGAGAGCTATCATTTTTATCATACGCCTAAGATTCACACTGTGAAAGATTTGTCAGAAATAAGAGATTTTACTTTGAAAATTGTCAAATTTGCAAAACGAGTGGGTGGAAATTGTTTATTGGAAACCTAGAGGAACGTTTCAAGAAAAGTGAAATCATAAATTCATCAACGCAGAACAACGTTACCGAAAATACACAATGTGGTGTGGAAACGACGCTTGTGTATTCAGTGGTTCCGGATTTTGAGAATCCAATGCTGGATAAAATAGAAACCCTGAGGAACAACGTTCACGTTCGAAATGAAGCTTGATCAACATAACTGAGAGTAATTCACTTACTTACTTATGCTGGTCCAACGTCCTATTAGGACCGCACCTGCGTCACGATATTTCTCCAAATAACTCGGTTGAGGGTTGCTTGTCTTCAGTTCCTCGAATGTTCCACACTTCCAAGGTCTTGCTCAACTTGGTTTAACCACCTAGCTCGCTGCGCTCCTCTGCGTCTTGTACCGTTCAGATTCAAAGCAAACACTATTTTTGCGGGGTTGTTGTCCGACATTCTTTGTACCCATTGTACCCTTCGGCTTTAGCGACTTTCTGGATACTGTGTTCGCCATAGAGCTGCGCCAGTTCGTGGTTCATCCTTCTCCTCCATACGCCGTTTTCACATACACCGCCAAAGATGGTCCTAAGCACGCGTCGTTCAAAAATTCCAAGTGCTTGCAGGTCTTCTTCGAGCAATGTCCACGTCTCATGCCCGTAGAGAACTACCGGTCTTGTAAGCGTTTTGTACAAGGTATACTTTGTACGGGGTGAAGTTTGCAGACCTCAAGGTCTTAAGGAGTCCATTTTAACGTTTGCATTAAAATGGACTTTTTTCGGATGGTGATACTAACAAGCTAAGACCGATAATTGCTTTTGATAAATTTCCCATGGAGGGTAATTATTTAAGATTACTTGCAAAAAAATTCTCAGCCCTTGCAAGCGGCCTTCCGGCAATTAAACGGAACATTCGCCATGTCAGACGAAAGCATGCGTGTAGGCATGTTTTTGAGTTCTTTTTTCGTTTTCACGACAAAGTTGTTGGAGTAGGTCCCACGCTTCAGGTTGGCCCAGAAATTCTCGATGGGACGCAGCTGAGGGACGATGGGCGGGTTCGCCGACTTGGGACCACATCGATATTCAGCTTCCGCATCTTCTCCAACGATCGCTTTGAGTAGTGGGCCGACGCCAGATCTGACCAGAACACTGCGTCTTCGCCTTTGTGGTATTTCTTGATGAACGACGCAACTTCCGGCAGGAATTTCGTACTATAAATTTCACCGTTCACGGCCAGTCCGGAGCGAAAAAAGAGCGGCTTTGAAATCCCCTTCTCGCTGATTGTTAGCCACAGCAGCACCTTCTTGGGGAACTTGGTGTGTGAAATGAACTTCACCTCGGAGCTCACTTCCTTCGTGGAGCAAGTAAAATGCGAAGTGCTCTGCCAGTTGTTGCCATCCAGGGTGAGATAGCCCAATTAACAATTTTTAGTTTTATTCCAGCCGTATAGCACTCCTCCGGCTTTGTTGATAAAACTACATTCCAAACTGTTTTGTCTACCAACACCTCCTTTATGCTTCTTTAAAGCCGAAATTCGTACAAAATGGCCCACTCTGTAGACCGGTTGTGAAAACAATTTAATAAAACCTTAATAAGAACATAAAGATTTCGAAAATGTTCTAGTTTAAGATGTTATGACCACTTGAGAACCATCATAAAACCTATTGGCTGCCATTAAAACCAGAATGCGGCCAAATGGCCACAGCTGTCAAACTTCACTGTGAAATCGAGGTTGGTTCTTTGTTGTTTGTTGTTGTTGACTGTGAAATATTATGAGAGCTGCAATTTGTATAAATGTCATACGATAAACACATAATCGCAAAACTGTCTCAAGCGCCAATTTATTTGTTTAGTAATAAAAAAACGTACTTTTTTTCAGATAAATTGCTTATAATGACATGAAGTGTTGTTTGCAAATATGACACATTTTATTCGTTATCGCAAAAGTGACTTATATTCCATTATGTTGAAAAATCATAGAAAAAATTAATTTCTTCTTTTATCTCTTCCATTACTAAATTTGAATTAAATATCAACCATCGCATTTAAAACTTATTTATTCATACTTAAAAAGAGAAGAATACAAATGAGTTGAAATTTAGAAAAATATCATGGAAATTTTCTTTTCATTTCTACTCCGATTGCTCCTCAACGCTTCCAACTTCATCTTCGGTAAATGTCCCTTCGGCGAACGAGCTTGCATTCTCCAAAAAATTCATGTATCCATCTTCTGCTTCTTGGTGTAATAAATAGTACGAAACTGCAGAGTCTTCTCTACCATTTTTAGATGCACACGTCTTTCGATTGAGATATACAAAAGGATCTGAATTCAAGAGCAACGATCTCATTAAGTCTTCATTGGTATTAATTCTTGACGATTTCCTTGTGTGGTTCAGTCGGGTTTTCCTTATGATTTTATGAGTAGCTTCCAGGGTTTCTTCAGAAAGTTTGCCAACGGGTAACTCAAACATTGAAATAATGTTGGCGCTATGAATCAGCAGTTTATGCACGGTCAAGGGCATGTAGTACCAGCTATAAAGAGATAAATATTGATCTCTTGTTTCCTGCAACAATGTTCGGTATTTCGAAATGTCAATCTCTTTTCCGCTGGCACTACCCTTAATATTGTAGCAAATTTTATTATTAACATAGAATTCCATCAATCCCCGTGATAGCAGCACTTATTTTAGGTTCAGAAAAAAAAATTACGCGCTGTGTTACCGTCGTAAGACGCACCGTACCGCTTATCGACGATTAATTCCATTTCAGCTTTGAACTGGTTTTGAATTCTTTTCTTGCATTCTTTAAAAGTTTTCTTATTTGATTCTCCACGAACCTGCCAGGTTTTAAACGACAACCTTTAAAAAAGAAAATTAGTACACTTGATTTACAGGAAAAGTGAATAACAAACATATAAGCAATATGCAGAAGGTACTCAAACGTCTTAATTCAACAGTGCAGAACTGATAACCCATATCTAAAGTTGGCTGTATTTTCAGGTTTTTGATCAACTTTTGAATTGTTCATGTCCTTTGGGGTGGCACCACATATGTAACATTTTGCTGCTGCTTTTTCATGTGACAACGTGCTACATGCTTTTCCATCGAGCATTGTGAAAAGGAACTCAAAACATACGTGAAGGTCAATACCGTTTACTGGATGTTTCAAATGGGACTAATCCATTGATATGGGATTCCACAGCTGCTTGTTCATTAAGAACAATAGTTGAATCCTCTTTAGCGAATATAAACCTTATGAGTCTACAGTAATGTGTTGAGCCTGGCCGAGGGTTATGCCACAACTTTTCTCCTGTTTCTGCATTAATTAGTTTGATAGGAACCATAGCAATTAGGAACAAGAATTCGTCGGTTGCATTCGCACTTGAAATTTTTTGTTTATAAATGCTATGACCAGAGCTACCTTCCATGCCCCATTTGCTAGTCTATCTTGCCTTTGTGGGATGAGTTATCTGCAAGACTTCAGCAATTCCGTCTACTGTTAGATTAAGCAGCTCTTGAAGATCTACCGTGGCTGATGTTTCTGTAACCGTAAGTTGTTTTGGGCTGATTTTATCCTTGGCTTGTTTGAATGCGTATAGACTTGGAAAACAATCTTTATGCAAAGCGTTTATAACGTCACGAAGAACAATATACTTCCGTTCTGACAGATCTAAATCAACAAATAGGGCTAGAGCTTGAGCAGGACTCATGCATTTGTTTCCATCCTCCACTGGCATGGAAGAATTCGCAGAAACGTTTGCCGCAAAGCTAGCTCTTCTGGGGCGTTTTTTTTAAACTAGTTCTGCACCTCGTCGTTTTTTGGTTTTAGTAGAACAACTTTCAAATTCTTTCTGAAGACGACCACGAGATGGGGTTTTATTGGAATTATCATCATCATTCTTATCATGTCGAGGGAACACAACTGGTGACTGCAACCAACCATCATACTTTTCCATAAAAAAAATTCCTTACTCGATGACATTTGACCCACTTTGTGTTCAATTTTGAGCAAAACACGACACAAAATTTGTACAATTTTTCGTAAACCTGCTCACCTGTCTTCAGGTAGAGTCGCCACGTAGCGATATACACATGATGTTCTGTTGCTTTCATCACAAGCAGCCCACTGCAAATATTTGCTGGTTTAAGACATTGACCTACAAATAATCAAACATCTTTTATAGTTGCAAAAAGTTGCAGCTATTTCATATACGATCATTTATAGGACACTCTAAGGAATATTTCTGTGCCGGATTTAGGGTGAAACTCGGTGGAACTTTTTTTGAATCAATGATAAAAGTTTGAATCTGGTTTTTCTGCGGATTTATTTTTTTACGAGTTCAACATGCCGATTTCTCAAAACTGAGATCAAAATCTATACACTTGATGAGCAAGGTATACTTTACACAGAAAAAAATAATTAATTTTAACAAGCGCGTAAAGTTTCCTTTCGTTTAATTCCAAGCCAAAGAATACGTAAACAAGCAAATTGTTTGCAATCTTTCATGCACCATACAACAATGTTTGCAATCTTTCATACAACAGACTAGATTCAAGCATTATCTTGCTTAAATTTACATGAACTATCTCATTTATTTCTGTCAAATCAAGCGTTCCATTTATGTGCATTAGATAACGCAGAAAATTCAATTTTTTTTTTATCTGTGTACTAACCTGGACTAGTGTTCTCCATTTGCCAAAGAATTAGCATATATCTTCGAAACTGCTAGACTCAATGGTTACGAAAAGAGGACAATTCAAGCTATCATCCAAAAAAAGGAAAAACTTCTTCATAGGAAATCACTAACAACCCTGTCCCCTTCGATAAAGATATTACACAAAAGCTAAAAACTCAACTTAGGGAATTTGGCTTGGACTTAGTTTTCTCTAGCAGGAACAACCAATTGGCATCGTCGTTAGGCTCCACCAAAGATTCAATAGATGTATTAGGCAGAGCAGGGGTATACAAAATTAAGTGTAAACACTGCAGCAAAATGTATGTAGGTCAAACAAAGAGAACCTTGGCAACAAGGTTCAAAGAGCATCTAGCGGAGGTGACTAAGGCTGTCAAACAGACTGACAAAGGAATTTCACATAACTTCAAATCGACAGTTGCAGAACACATCTTTACGGAAAATCACGACATAACGACGAATGACATCACAATCTTACGGACTACCTCTACACCCTGGAAATTAGACGTCGCAGAAAGCTTAGAAATTAACAAACAACAAAACACAAATCTACTAAACAAAGACCAAGGTAACGGGTACACATGGTTCTTTAACTTAATACCCAAACGACATCAAAACCGACGCAGTGGAACACCCGCTGCTACGGAATAATCAGGTTGGGTATAAAGAAAAGGCGAGGTAGATATCAAGCATAATATTTGTTTTGGACTCAGGATAGGTTAGGTACAAGAAATGTTAGCTGTAGGTACAAGTGTTTGTATTTAGAAAATAGGATAAATACGGCAGGTGGCGAAGGTTTTCTTTCAGTCGAGTATTAGTACACGACACTGAAGAAGTCTGCACATTGTAGACGAAATACGCGTATCTGTCAAGATAAGCAATAAAGGTAGTTGGAATTAAATGGAAATTACTAATCATTCTTCTTATTTTCTAGTTAAATTAATTATATAATTTTTTTTTTTAAATAAATAAAATTAATTTTTAATAAAAAAAAGAAGAGCAAAAAAATTAAAAAAAAAAAAAAGTAAGGTTTTTTTAAAAAATTAAATTTTTTTTACCCAAATTTACCTCAAATATTCAAATTTACGTCATGGCACATAAACTTTTAGTTTTAGTTTTTACTGTCAAGTAATTTTTATAACAAACGTAAATTTATGTCCAATGGGCCACTCCCTTTATGTGCATCCAAGAAGACTTAAATTTATATGTCTTTTTCTAAGTGTGTAGGACGAAGCACCAAACTACGGTAATCGATTATTTTCGAAAGATGCACTGTACCGATTCTAATTGCAAACCCAGAAAAACTTCATCGAAGATTCACCAAGAATACTCCATGCAAGATGAAAAGTGGTTCCACGAATTCTGCCCAGAATTTTCAACGAAGCCGTGGTATTACCGCCAATAAATAGATGAACGAGATATTCGGCTGAAAAATCGCCTGATGACTGATGTTGGCCACGACTTTTGGAAGTTTTGGCTGGCAAACATTGCTGATGATGAATGATGATCTGCGAAGATCCAGAGACGTCAGAGCACGTAATCGTCCACTGCCCGTTGTACGGTTTCCTACCATCAAAATTTCAATTAGAGCAGAAATACCTGAACCTAAATGACCTGTAGAAATCGACAAACATTGAACTCTACCAAGAAGTAACTGAATTTGTAAAACATGCTAAGTTAAAATTGCAAACAAAAGTTTTTGAAGTGCTAAACGGCTAGTCGTCACTAAAACACCGTTGGGATCAATGATTGTGGCCATATAGTCTGAGACACTGGGCCAAACACGGGAGCTGACAGCTGAAAGCTCCAGACATAAAGAAGAAGATTATTTTATACAAATATAACGGTGCGTTAAAACAAATGTCCTGCACTGCATATACTGTGAGCAGAAGATGTGATAAGAAAATTAATTGGACGTTATGGAACACAATTATTTCCAAGATTAACTTGACTTTTTGGTAGCCTGCTATATAGATTCTTCATTGTTTGGATTATTTTTCGACTTGTCCTAGCCTTGACGAATGTCAAAATAAAAATAAAAAATCCCCTTGGAAAAAGTATCATGTTTTGTTTGAAATGATAGCTCAATCCTAGCGCCAGGTAGACTGATAGATTCCCGTTGGTATCTTTTGAAAACCAAAAAACAAAGCAACACGAAAATACACACACCACAAGCAACAATCAATCGTCCTGGGCGGTCCGACAGCATTGTCATCTCGTGGGAAAGGACCATCGATCGATTATTAGCGGAGGTACTTCTCCGAGGACGCAAGCTTCACTGCCAAACAGAACCACATGTCCACTCTTGTTTCTGTCCGGGTCGAACCGAAAAGGTCTTGTTTCAATCAATCGTCCCGTTTCTCTTGCTGTTGCGTCCTTTCTTCAGTTCCATGCCATAGACATCTCTGTTATGCAAGAGAAATGCGTTTCTCTTCTTTTTTTTTTCTCTGACCCAACGTCGAACCGAGAATGAGGTGGGCGTATGCAATATTATCCTTTAATGAGATGGGTTAGCTCACCCAGCAAGAAAGTCAAGTCTCCGAACGGAACGAATGGCGACAAATTTCCACGGTTCATATATAATTGCATCTTTATCGATGGTACGCTGGTGTCCGGATGACAACGGTTGTTTCTACAACTGTCTTCGGTTTGAACGGCTGGTGTCCTAACTGGCGATGCAATGTCGATTCCGAACTCAACCTGCCAGCTGCAATATATCTTCCATCTCTCGATATTTAGTAGGACACTTTGTATGCTGTCAACGTCGAACAAGTCTTCTTTACTTTCGTGGACTCACCCGTTGTTGCATGCACGATTAAGTACTTCCTCTACGGGGCGAGTTCCTGTCCCGAGCTCAAGTGACCACCAGAATCCTCTCATGTCCGGCGAGGGCAGCGCGCGCTGGCCATTAATTCCCTCTGTACCGCTCCTCGTAAAGCATTGCCACTGACAGGATGAACGACAAATAAGTAAATTATGAGCAAATTTACATAAATTTACGCCAAACCAGATCTTTAAATACATTGCTTTTTATGCGTTACCTTTGCTACGGTGTGCGATCATTAATTTTCACCCTGGTTGACGGTTGACGAATGTAGGGCACGGGTGGTAATTTCGCCGCCGCCGCGGCCCTCACGGCTTGGTGCTGCGAAAAGTTGAAACATTGCGCTGTAATTACCTATTTCTCTTTTTGCGGTAAAATTGAAATGCCAGACGAGTAGCCGAGGACTCCTGACGGTCGTCAAATCGAACGAAGCTCCGTTGATGCATCAGGATGGTTCTCAAAATGTCAACCCGGAGGAGAGCATTTTGATTTATAGTTCAGTTTTACGAGCGTAAGCTAATTGCGATCGGCTGCACCGGGAGTCGATTTCAATCGGGCCATAAATTTGTTGTTGTACATTGTGTAATTGGACGGTTTGGAGTTTGACGAGCTGCAATGCGGTGCGATGACATCATGGTGCAAAAATGGAAGTCGATGATTTGGTGATCGGTGTGGGACAATTGGCGTTGAGTTTTTGCACTTTCCATGCCAACCGAATGTCTCAATTTTAGATTAAGGTTTGAGGGGGGATATTTGTTAGTGGGCTCCAAAATATCGATTCAGCTACTCAGCTCAATCAGTTTTAAATTCACGTTCTATATGTGGGTTAGGTTAGCCGTTTGCTCTAATCGTCCTAGCATTTGAGCGACTAATCTATCCAGCTACCATTGCTGAGACCAAATATTGAATGAACAATGGCATAATTTACTCAAAAAAAAAAATAAAAATTTATACTAAAAAAAATTAAAATTTTAAAAATTACGATTTTTTCATATTACATTATATTTTAAACGGGGAAAAACGGGGATACAAATATGATTGCATATGAATGGTGAGGATTAGAGTTTGTATATAAATACTCAGGTAAATTTAGAAGAATTTGGGGTAAAATGGTACTGTGAATGTATGTCCTTTTTAAAATAAAATTCGTGATTTTTTCTTAAATATTGATGGCAACGACGTTATTTCAATAGAAAACTAATATATGCATTGTGTTCAATTTAAATCGATAAATTTGCTGATAGAAATTCGTTTTGCCATTGAACCCTTGGAAAGATTGGAACCTACGGAGAGATTATTAAAATATTTATCATGATGGATAATTTGAGGGACGAGGAAGAAAATCCGTCAAATATATCTTCCATTCTAAGTTCCCGAGGAAGACCTTTCTGTAGCTGACTATCAGCGAGAAGGGAATGTCCAAGTCACTTCTCTTTCCATCGTGGCTTGCTCACCGCAAGGTGAACAAGGAGATATACAGTACGAAATGCTTGCCGGAAGTTGCCTCCTCCATTAAAACGTATCACGCGAAGGAGAATGTGGTCTTTTGGGCGGGCCTGGCCTCAGCCCATTATGCCAAAAGATCCATTGGAGGAGATGGACCGGCTGAAGGTACACGTTATATTGAAGACCGCTTAGGCTTCTAACGTCCATAAGCTGCGACCGATAAAAAACTGTTTGGTCGAACGTCATATAGAGGATCTACTCCAATAATTTCGTGGCCGGAATCCATCTTTTTATCGACCACTAGCTGAACCCGGTGCGTGCGCTGCTACGCTTGCAACTAAATGAAGGAAAATTTAATATAACTAGCACGGTTATGGTTTTTTTTTCGAAATGAGTTTTTTCTTCCTTGAATAAGCAGGGGTTCAAACTTCTATCAAAACATGTTTCTTACCAGAGAAATACACGTGTTTAAGTAACCTGGATAGTTCTCATTTTGGGTAGAAATTTGTGTTTTATTTGCATCTCCCTTCCAGAGGGGGGTGGTTTCTCAAACCACCATACAATCATTGCCCTCAAAACCCCCAACATGCCAAATTTGGTTCCATTTGCTCGATTAGTTCTCGGGGTATGAAGAAATTTGTTTCTCATTTGTATGAGAGCGCCCCTTCCTGAGAGAGTAAGGGTCTCAAACAATCATAAGAACCTTCACCAGCCCCAAAAACCCCTTCATATAAATTTTCACGTTGGTCGGTTCAGAACTTTCCGAGTCTATAAGGGTCTGACAGACAGACAGTCAGACAGAAATTCATTTTTATGTATTTAGAAATCTAGCCTCCAAAAACCCCCATATGTTAAAAGTGGTTTCAGATATTTGATTGGTTCTCGAGTTATGCAGAAATTTGCTTCTTATTTGTATGGGAGCTCCCCCCCCCACCTTCAAAACGGGGAGGGGTATTCAACTGCCATAGAAACATTTTTTGCCTCCTAAAACTTCAACATGCCAAATTTGGTTTCATTTGCTTCATTGGCTCTCGAGTTATGTTAAAAATTATGTCTAATTTTTAGGGGTTTTCCCTTTCCAGATGGCGGAGGGGTCTCAAACCACCTTAGATACATTTATTTCCTTCAAAAACCTCCACATGCCAAATTTGGTTCCATTTGCTTGATTTGTTCTCGAGTTATGCAGAAATTCGTGTTTCATTTGAATGAGAGACCCCTCTTTCAGTGAGCGGAGGAGTCTCAAATCACAATAGAAACATTTCTTGCCTTCGAAAACCTCCACATGCCATATTTTATTCCATTAACTTGATAAGTTCTCGAGTTATTCAGAAATTTGTGCTTCATTTGTATATGAGCCCTCCTCTCAGAGAAGGGAGGGTCTCGAGTCTCCTTAGAAACATTTCTTGCCTTCAAAAACCTCCACCTGCCAAATTTGGTTCCATTTACTTGATTAGTTCTCGAATTGTGCAAAAACTTCCACATGCTTAATTTGGATTCCTTTGCTTGATCAGTTGTCGAGTTATGCAGAAATATGTGTTTCATTTGTATGGGAGCCCCCCCTTTCAGAGAAGGGATCGGTCTCTTACTATCTTAAGAACCTTTCCCGGCCCCAAAAACCCCTGCATACAAATTTTCACGCCGATCGGTTCAGTAGTCTCCGAGCATATTAGGGTCAGTCAGACAGACAGACAGACAGACAGACAGACAGACAGACAGACAGACAGACAGACAGACAGACAGACAGACAGACAGACAGACAGACATACAGACAGACAGACAGACAGACAGACAGACAGACAGACAGACAGACAGACAGACAGACAGACAGACAGACAGACAGACAGACAGACAGACAGACAGACAGACAGACAGACAGACAGACAGACAGACAGACAGACAGACAGACAGACAGACAGACAGACAGACAGACAGACAGACAGACAGACAGACAGACAGACAGACAGACAGACAGACAGACAGACAGACAGACAGACAGACAGACAGACAGACAGACAGACAGACAGACAGACAGACAGACAGACAGACAGACAGACAGACAGACAGACAGACAGACAGACAGACAGACAGACAGACAGACAGACAGACAGACAGACAGACAGACAGACAGACAGACAGACAGACAGACAGACAGACAGACAGACAGACAGACAGACAGACAGACAGACAGACAGACAGACAGACAGACAGACAGACAGACAGACAGACAGACAGACAGACAGACAGACAGACAGACAGACAGACAGACAGACAGACAGACAGACAGACAGACAGACAGACAGACAGACAGACAGACAGACAGACAGACAGACAGACAGACAGACAGACAGACAGACAGACAGTTTGATTTTTATTTAGGTTGAGGTTTTTCACATTCCTTTGCTTTTATTTAAGTAATCTAAGTAAAAACAGAAAAACTGCTTCAATGTTTATAAAATTTATTGTATCTTTCAACTAAAATATGTTTTATTCTAAAATACTATTGAAGTTCTGATTAACTCCGCAGATCTTTTAAAATAACAATTGCATTTTTAGGAATTGCTCGATTTTTAAAGATAGTAGAAATCATTAAGAGTTCTTTGAAAATAGTATTAGATCCGCTACATTCCAAACAATTGTCATTTCTTGATTTTTTGATAAGTTTCCTGAATTTCTATGGGATTTTCCAGTGAGATTCATTTAAAGTGAATGCGTTGTCATCTTCAAAACCAATAGACTGTTAATGTAGTTTTGCGAATAATATCACAAGTCATTAGTCAGCTATCAATTGACGGTATAGCGAAGCTCAAAAAAATAATTTCACAAGATTTCTGAATAATAAAAATGATGACTAAACTTAAGGTATATTTCGATACAAAATTAGTTTCAAAACAAAACATAAATAAAGAATGCATTAGGTCAACAAACAAAACATGCCAACGTTATATGGAAAATAACATCGTTTCAGAATCACTTTCAATTTATTGATAGATATGAATGTCTGTAAAAATCTGTAACTTTATTGCAATATCTGTATAATGTCTGTAATCTGCATGAGGTCTGTATGCATGATCAAATGTCTGTATAAATACAGACATGTCTGTACATCTGGCATCCCTGCTTATGCGTTCGCTGCCTCCTTCATAACAGAAGCTGTGATTCAACCAATACGCGTATTAGTCCAAAATGGATCAGATGATTGCCGTCGTGTCAATTTCTCAATGGAAGTTAGTTATTTTTCTGTACTAAGCAAAAATTTGATTTTCTTTGCAATAATCTAGCGATTGCTGTTCATGTTCTGTTTCAAGCAGGCCTTGAATAAGAATATATTAGTTTAAAAATGTGTGATCTGGAACAAATAACTCCTCACAACGGTTGTACATCAAATCATGTTCACAGAATGACTGCAGCTTCAGATCCATCCTGCTTGAGCCTCTTAATCAAACCGATAAAATCGAGCTCTGTTCTGCCTTGACAGTCGATATCATTGAACCGTTTTGTTGTTTGACCATTGACCATAGTTGATATCCTGAGCTTTGTTGAAAAGGTTCTTTTTTACTTTTTGATGTTATGACTCAACAAAACGAAACAACCATAGGTTAAATAATATCGTTTAAACTTTTTAGTAAGCGGTTCAGTTGTATAAACAATCATGCTATGAACAATTAGGATGATTGTTTAGGTTGTGTCATGTATCCCATGATTCCCCTCCTAAAAGTTTGTTCGTGCTGCTGCTGCTGCTGCTGCTGGCTGATATATCGTTGCTACTGGAACAGAGTGCTGAACGGCGCAACTGTTCGAGTTGTTGTTGCTGTTGATGGTTTGCTGTTGCTTATCCTGGACGCTGATTGGCGCAGAAATATTCTGGAACTTGGCGCTGCATGGCGGATATGCTGCTGTATTCTGGTTGATCAATGTTTTCATTCATTTTTGCTTTCACTGTTTTTGCATCTAGTTTTCATTCAAATGAGTTCGATAAAAATATATATTGTAATGAATATTGTGCTTGATGAAATGCATTCATATTATCCTCTTTTAGTTGCTTTGTGTTATTATTTGTCTAATGGCTAATGAACCAATGTTTTACACTTCGACGAACTGGTGTATTCCTGGCACAGTAATGAAATCCGCGTTTTTCAAAGATAAACTATCCATATGTTGTCTGAATAGTCAAAGTATATGTGCTCGTAAGTTTTGTAAAGTTGAAGAATTACGTAAAATTGCTGAGGTGAGTAATGTCGATATTATTTGTGTAAGCGAAACATGGTTGACGGATAGAACGAACAATTTTTCTGTTTTTTCTATATATGATAATAAAATACAATAACATATATGTTTTATTGGGGGGGGGGGGGGGGGGGGGGGGGTGGGGGATAGGAACTCCTAATACTGAAGTCGCAACCAAAAATTTTATATTAAAAAAAAAAAATTTATTGACAGCACCCCACAACCCCCCCGAAGTTGATTTTACGGCACCATTGGAATTTTTGTTCTCGTCTTTTGGCTTTAATGTGAAACATATTTTTTTTATTGGGTGATTTTAATACCAATCTATCGGCAAATTCATCCAGGTCTGAGAGACTTCATAATGTATTGTTTACGCACTCTCTTCAAAGCTTGGGGAGTGAGCCAACTTTCTTTTATAGGAATGACTCATCTCAATTGGATTTGATATTGACTAATGACACAACAAAAGTTTTTAGATTTAGTCAAATCTAAGCTCCTGTTCTCTCCAACCATGATACACTGTTCGCATCTCTCGATTTCAACCCTAAGCGTTCTCCGAAGACAATTCAGTTTCGAGGATTACAATGCCATCGAAATAGATCTTCTCATAGAAGCTTTTTAATCGAACGACTGGCGATCATTCTACCGAATCAATGATTCGAATCAACTGATCGAATTTTTATACTCTGTGTTGTTGAATTTACATGACTCCTTTGTTCCGATCCGAACTGTTTCTGATAATAGAAAAGTTAATACTTGGTTTGACTCAACCATATGCAGAACGATTGTTGATCGAAAACCAATTCGATCACTTTTTATTTAAAGGGCACGAAACAGAGTAAATATATTGGTAAGATCTGCGAAACAACGTTACTATGCGTCTTGGCTTGATCCTAAACTTCCCTCAAAACATTTGTGGATGAATATTTAAAAACTTGGCATTAAAAAGACAGTCGCTTCTGTAGGGAATAATTTTAGTGCTGATGAAGTAAACAATGCTTTTTGCAATAATTTCCCATCCGATGATAATATAGACTATTCCTCCGATGTAAATGTTATTGATAGTGATCCCTTCTACTTCAATCAAGTTGAACAATCTGACGTTATTCACGCAATGTATTCCATAAAATCAAATGCAATTGGACTTGATATGATACCAATTAAGTTTTTAAAGGTCATTTCTCCAATTATAATTAAGCCAATTACTCATTTATTCAATTCTATAATAACAACTAGTATTTTCCCTGATGTGTGGAAGAATTCCAAAGTTATACCAATAAAGAAGAAGCAGAGTTCAAGCTCATTGGATAACTTACGACCAATAAGCATTCTATGTGCACTATCAAAAAAATCCAAAAAATTATTAAAAAAGAAAATGTGAAACTCGTCGAGAGAAATAAGATGATCAACCAGACCCAGTCTGGTTCTCGTTCAAAACATAATCACCCTTATTCTTGTTTACAGCCGTATTCATACTTCGTTCGAACGACTCTATACGAACGAGTTCGAAAAAGGTATTCTTGTTTTCGTTCGACCCCGTTCGTACGAATCTTTTTTCGAAATTAAATAGTGTTAGTGTTACCCGATGCACATTGACTTTTCTAAACATTTCGAATCATACCTAGAGCAGTGCTAGATTTGACGTTGCTCGGATACTCGAGTTGTCATATCAATGTAAATAATCAAGTTATCACTGACATATCTGGTGGTACTTGAGATTTGAGCGAAAATTGTTTTAAATGAGAACATTTCTAGGGTTTTTTTTTCATTAGGGCGAATCTACAATTGAGAGATTCTCTCCGGGCTCGCTCTCTTTCATTCATTACAGCGCCATTATAAAACTTTCGAGGGACTCTTTAGTACAGATCGAAACACAACAGTGCTGGCAAGCATACTCTACAAATAGTAGAATGAAAAACGTAAAGGTGATTGGTTTATGAATGAAAGAGAGCGAGCCCGAAGAGAGTCTCTCAATTGCAGATTCGCCCCACTGAATAAAAACCCTAGATTTCTGGTGAATTGAAGTTCAACTTCTGAAACAAATCATACTGCATGATAGAAGTACAACATTGTGGTGTTATTAGTATTCAAGATTGGTTGAAAGAAACATGGTTAAAAAGCCATTAAACTGGTACAATGCCTTTTTTTAATTAACCCTTTCAGGCCTAATTTATACAACCAATTTGGTGAATTCTGATTGATTTGGTGCTCAATAACATGGAAATGATTGAAAAATTAGGACATATTATTTTTTTGAGAGCAGTCCAAAGTGCCCAAGAGTTCAGAATTTAAGATCTACAGTTGTAACAGTAGCTTTATCCACTATACAATGTTATGATATGTATTCAAACATATTCAATGAATGTCCTGGAAGACCAACTGTCATTATGAGATAATCTTGGGATATTCTATCCCAAACAAACTAACATAACTTTGTACAGCTCATAAAGCTATTTTTTTTTTTTAAAAAAGACCGTGCAAATTCGTAGTTGCTACTCCCTTACTGACAGAACTAGTGGAATTGCACAGAGAACCACATAGATGGAGCTTGGGAGTAAGCTTTACATCTTCAATGTACAAGTTCACTAATTCTATTTATAGATCAGTACCGGCGCCGGCCACGTCCTCACGGTCTTTTGGGGAAGGGGGAAGGATGATTTAGTTTGACAATCGTTGTTATTAGAGACCGTGAACACCACTGCATCTCTACAATTGCCAAGGGAAGGATAGTTGTGTTAGTGAGGCAGGTTATTTTTAGATAATGGATGCACTGTGGTAAGTGATGCGATCAATGAAAGAAAGCGCAGTAGACTGCTTTTTATTTTAAATCTAGTGGTGATAGAAAGAGGCAAGTGAAAAATGGCAAGGAAGGGGACGGGCCTGGGATTGAACTCCCGACAATCTGCTCAGTAAGCAGAACGGGTAACCACTGAGCTACCCAGCCGCGTTAACAAAACCTTAACTAATAATTTATGGATCAAAAATACAAAAAAATTAAACTTTTGCTGTCTGTGGTCTTTACAATTATTCAATATATATAATATATTATTTAACTACTTTGTTTCGCCCAGCAGCGAAGGCTACCTCCTTATTCATTACTTAACACCCGAACTCAAATTTTATTTATCCGAACCACCCCAACTAGACAGATTAATGATGAGCTTACAGAAGATACACCCCTCACTGTATATGATTGAACGCCATCTTTCATCTTTTATAAAATTAATTACTAAACTACAAAACATCAAATCCCCAATCCAAACCCAAGGGTATGATTGATGACCTCCCACACCAAACATTTTTCTGTTTTACCCCTCCCAAAAAACTCTTTTTTTTTTTTGGTCGAATACATATTGTTACTTTGTTTAGTCCAAAAAACTGTAGATTTTAAATGTTGAATTCCAGGAGATTTTGGATAACCTAGAACATCCGAAGATTATCTCATAATGTCTGTTGTTCTTCCAAAATGATCAATGAGTATGTTTTAATGCACATCGTAGCATTGCATAGCCTAGAAAGCTTTTGTTACAACTCTAGGTCGTTTGTTCAGATTTCAAGGATAGTTCAGATGACCTATAACATGTCATATCCTTAGTTCTGAATGCCAAAACAGTTTGAATGACCTAGATCATCTCAAAATTATCTACTCGTGTATTTTTACGTTCGAAAACATTCACTAAATTTACTTGATTACGTGACTTAACATTGTATAGCCCAAAAAACTACTGCTACTACCGTAGATTCCAAGTTCTGAACTCCAGGACATTTTGGATTACCTAAAATAATAAGTATTGGA
Source organism: Aedes koreicus (assembly GCA_024533555.2). Lineage (NCBI taxonomy): Eukaryota > Metazoa > Arthropoda > Insecta > Diptera > Culicidae > Aedes > Aedes koreicus. Next base: position 91,678 of record JAHHFK020005511.1, on the reverse strand, counting down.
AGGTTGGATTCATTGAATATATTTGAATACAGATGGTACCCATATATAGCTCAAAAAACTACTGTTAGAACTGTAGATCTTATATTTTGATTTTTAGGACAGTTTGGAGTACCTATAATATCCCACGATTGTCGCATTATGTATGTTAGCCTTCCACACTATTCAATCAATATTTTTTAATATTTTGTCCCTTTGCACACTTCAAACACCTACTGTTACAACTGTAGATCTTATGTTCTAAACTCAAGGACAGTTTGGATGACCTAGATTATTCCCGTTTATGTCATAATGTTATTTTTCCGTATGAAAATATTCACTGAATATGGTTGAATACATAGCGTAACTTTGTATAGCCCAAAGAGCTATAGATACTACTGAAGATCTTATGTTCTGAACTCAAGGACAGTTTGGATGACCTATAACCTCCCAGTTAGATACAAAAATGTTAAACGTTTATCAACGAGAATTTAGAGAATACGTATACATATGTACAATATTCAAAAACAACGCTGTACACTATTAATAATGCATTTATTTTTTTCTTTCTGAACTTATTCATATTCAGGATGTTCTAGGTCGTCAACTCGGCCTTAAACTCATGTTTTTTTTTTATATTTTCCAGATAGAAAAAGTGACGGAAAACAAATTTGCCGAAGACAGTGTACACTATTATTCAGTCTTTTATACAGCCATTATCCTTTTGTGGTCATATATGACCCTTTAGGCCTGAAGGAGTTAATATACTTTTTCAGGCAAGGTTTAACATTTATGAATCCCGAAATCAACAATGTTTTGTATTGAAATTGATGCGTAGAAATACTTTCGATCGATCGGTGTAAACATTTTGAAAATCTTTTGAGAAATGACTGAGATATTGATTCTCAGAACCTGACCACTTTTCGTGACGGTCGCAATGCGATTTTTTTTTAATTGTACCCCAGTATTGTAAACAAAAACGTAGTACTACGTCAAAAGTAATGCAAATTGACAATCCAAAAAGATCATCTGCACGTTATGTTATTTTTAAGTGAATTTAAAAAAAATCCCCAAGACATACTACTAATCCTTAGTCCTTAAGAATCTGTAGGAACTATTATTTCTTGAATTTTAGGATCAACCGAATCAAGATAATATATAATACACACGAATGCTTGTAGTATTTTTCATTAACATAAAAATATACACTATTATATAAATATTTCATGGGAATGGGAGGGACCATCAGGGCACCCGATTGAAGCACTCTGGATGTGGAGAGTGGGAATGCCGAATCCCCCTCGCTAACAGTTTGTGAATAGAGGGTGGGCTCTTCTCCCCGCCCATTGGGGCATCCTCATGTTAGATAGCTTGCTCTTTTGACCAATTGTTCAATCTTGTTGTTGGAAGGAGATTCTTATATCTCTGTGGAAACGTATAAGTGATGTTGCCTGTCGATCCACCCAACACGTTTTTGACCCTTCATACAATGGCAGAATTAGAATAATCAAAGCTTGATCAAGTCTTACAGAGAGTAAAGTCCATTGCTGTTTCTAACTTTTCTAACTTGACATTCATAAGAAACAAATTAATCGATTTCAAAACGCTTAGGTCAAAAGTTTATTCTCAACTATTAACTCCTTTGCGGAATAAGTAAGACCAGCAGAAATGCATTAATTATCTGGTTTTCCTGGATCAAAATTTCAAGTGATAAATACATACATACATAAACATTTCAACACAGGTATTCTCCTACAGGTGACTATCGACCGGGCAGAATCGACTGCCATCATCAAGTTAACTGTAATGTAAGCTTGGTTAACTTTGTTCGTTTCAATTATGGATTTTCTTAAGTCTTCCCGGTTGAGTGGCCTACTCTGATAGTTTAATTCAAATCCTAAATTCTGATGTAACTTTGTGTCAAATCCACATAAATAGGGAAATCCACACTTCATTCCAATAAAACAATTCATTTCGTTTACGAGATCCGCAACTAACGAGTGACGTTTGTGAGACAGACCAAAAAACGGATACAAACGAAAACGGGAATCGCGCAATTCGTTCGAACGAACGATGTTCGAAAGTTCGAATGGTTAGAAACGGTTCGAACGAAAACGGGAATACGAATGTGACATTCTTTCGAACGTTTCCTCTACGAACGTAAACAAGAATAGGGGTGAAAAACGGTGCGCTCTAACCTTCCTTCCACACTTTTTCATCTCAAAAAAACTTCCCCCCAGCACACCCCAGTCCCCACCTCCCACCCATTCCCGCCATTGGCTCCTTTCATTAATGACCTGGTTGAATAGTAAAAAATTGCAAAATACGTTTATTCGCTGATGACGCACAATTATATTTCGATTCCGAAAATATGTCTGCTGTAAAGGGTGATACGGTCAAAATTTGGTCAAGGGAAAACGCGTGAAATCGTTGATTTAAAAAATCAAATTAAATTTCTTTTTCAAGTTCAATTAGTATAAAATTCAGGAAAAATATTCAGTTAGGCTTCCACTTTTCCAAATCCGAATTGCCAGGCCTTACGCTTGACCCCTGCCATCAGATTTTGTACAGCCACCTTGTCCACCTTCTTCGCCGCAGAAAGCCAGTTTGCCTTGAACTGCTGCTCGTCCTTAGCAGTTTTTTTGGTCTTCTTTAGGTTCCGCTTTTGACAATAGCCCAGTATTTCTCAACTGGGCGGAGCTCTGGCGTGTTGGGAGGGTTCTTGTCCCTGGGAACCACCTGCACGTTGTTGGCGGCGTACCACTCCATGGCCTTTTTACCGTAATGGCAAGATGCCAAATCCGGCCAAAACAGTACGGAACAACCGTGTTCCTTCAGGAAAGGCAGCAGACGTTTATTCAAACACTCTTTCACGTAAATTTCTTGGTTGACAGTCCCGGAAGCAATGAAAATGCTGCTTTTCAAGCCACAGGTACAGATGGCTTGCCAAACCAGATATTTCTTTGCGAACTTTGACAGTTTCGTGTGCTTGAAAATATCTGCTACCTTTCCCCTTCCTTTTGTCGTATAAAACTCCTGTCCCGGAAGCTGCTTGTAGTCGGCTTTGACGTAGGTTTCGTCGTCCATTACCACGCAGTCAAACTTCGTCAGCATCGTCGTGTACAGCCTCCGGGATCGCGCTTTGGCCGTCGTATTTTGTTTATCATCGCGATTTGGAGTCACTACCTTCTTGTAAGTCGATAGTCCGGCTCGTTTTTTGGCTCGATGCATGGTTGTAGACGATACACCCAGCTTATTTGCGGCATCTCGGAGAGATAGGTTAGGGTTTCGCTTGAAACTACCGGCAACTCTCTTTGTCGTCTCAGCGGCTTCCGGTTTTCGATTTCCCCCCGATCCAGACTTCCTGGCTGTCGACAAACGTTCCCCAAACACTTTAATTACATTTGTTACGGTTGATTTGGCAACTTTTAGCGATTTTGCCAACTTTGCGTGCGAGAAGCTCGGATTTTCGCGATGCGCGAGCAAAATTTTGATACGCTGCTCTTCTTGCTTGGACGGCATTTTGACAACTGAAGAGTGAATTCCAAAATCAAAATAGGAGCAACATTCTACACACACACACACCTTCAAAATGAGGGGTGTTCAGGTTTTTTAAATGCAAAATTGAAAGAAATACGTCAAGTTGATATTGACCAAATTTTGACCGTATCGCCGTTTAGAAATATCCAGCAAAATAAAAGAAGAGTTATAAAGAGATCACGAGTGGACTATGTGTGTTATGGGTTTTCTTTATACAAGAAAAAGGAAGTAAATTCTTATTTCCAACTCTTCATTTCATGTAACATTGAAACCAATATTAAAATAACATCTAGAAATAATTGAATATGTTGAAAGTGCAACGAATTTGGGCATTTATATTCAATCTAATTTTGGGTGGGACAAGAGTGCTATGTTACAATGTGGGAAAATCTACGCTTCTTTGCGTTCACTATATGTTTCATCGTCGTTTCTCAAAAGTGATACCAAGTTAAAGCTGTTTTAAAGCCTTATTCTTCCACAAGGCTTGTGACTTTCTTCTAGATGAAATATCGGTTTTCTCATTTAATAAACTACGGGTCGCCTTGAATGCATGCCTATGTTATGTGTTCGACTTAAACAGATACACAAGTGTTTCTCACTTGCAGCATATATTAATTGGCTGCCGATTTGAAAACTTCAGCAAACTACGTTCATGTTTATTTTTGCATGGTCTTACGAGTTTAAAAATGCCAGACTATTTATACAGCAAATTACAATTTTCTAAGAAATTTATTCTTCCGTGACATCGAACCTCTAAGTATGGTAATTCATTTTTCGTTCAAGGTGTAGTTCACTGGAATTCTTTACCAAATAATCTTTCCAGCGAAACTTCTTTCATAGCATTTAAGAGAGGATGTATAGAACATTTCAAGTAATAGAAGATGTTTAAAAGTTGAATCAACATTGAAGAACAGAAAATTAGTTAAATTTGTAAAGTCTGGAATTGCAGCGCTTATTCTACCAGTGAAAATCATTGTTACATTAAAAAGACCTTCAAGTCTTAAGTTGCGTTATAGAACTCAATAAATAAATAAATAAATAAATAAATAAATAAATAATAAATTACCTTCTGATTGATTGCAATAGAGTGCAAATTTGCAAAGGAGTACAACATTTCTGCCACATGGGAACATTTCTCAGTTATTCCTGCTGGAAAGTTGAAATGTGCAGCTCTAATAGTTCCACATTTTCCACGATGATCCAAGGAATATAAGGTCGTTTCGACAACTTCATAGAACGTTGAACCTACACAAGTTTTACATGAAAAAAAGCAATATTATTTTTTATTTAATAGACATACCTTTCCACGGATAACAAACAGATCACGAACGAGAAGTACCTCCACAGAGCTAACATAACCGGATTCAAATTGTTTGTAGGCTTCCAAACTCTTCTTACTATTGACTGGGTTCTCTGTATATGGTGATCGGTGATTTAGTAAATATTGAACTACATCCCTGGTCCCCCGTAAGGAATATCCACTCCGTTCATCTTAATAGAATATGGATCCATCGAATGATTGCACTTATTTTTTGTTCATATCTCCGTTAAACATCATCGCGCACTCCACAATTGACACCACTCTTACCCCCATGAATGATTAAACAACATTATTATCCAAACCCCTTTACTCCTCCAAACCTTTTTCCCCCCAAATTTCATAAAAACGAACCAACCCAAACACAAAAAAAAACCCCCAGTATCTATCAAAAAATTGAGGTGTTTTTTATCATCCTAGATTTTTATTTAACCACGGAAACCCCGTGCCCCCTTAAAGGCCCCTTCCAGGGGGGTTATTTTGGAAAAATTTTAACCCAATTTGCATCAGCAAAACTTGTACTGAACCAGCTAAAATAAAGTTCTGTCCAGTTAGAATCCGGAATCACTTATTGTGTTGCAGCGGCAAGAATCCTTTTACAGCGGTTTGTTTTCCTAGGCGCCCACTTTCTGTGGTATAAATTTCACGGTGTTTCGTGCAGTGAGTCAAAAGTTCTTCCAGATGGAAGCCGAGCGGAGAGAAAAATATCTGCACACCCACGTTGATAATCCAACGTGGTCAGCAATAAAAATCGCAAAAACGTTGAAAATCGCCAAATCAACCGTGTATGATGTGTTCAAACGTTTCAGGGAGCGAAAGAACGTGGATCGAGTGCCTCAAGGTAAGCGTCGTAGTGGAACATATGACCGCAACCTGAACCAGAAGGCGTTTAGAACCGTCAGAGCAAACCCTGGACTATCAGATAATGAAATCACACAAAAATACGCTGCTGCTCGCAGTACCGTTCGAAAAATTCGTTTGCGAGCAGGATATCGTTCTTTTCGAGCCAGAAAGCTACCAAACAGAACGTTGAAGCAAAGTTTCGTCACCAAAACTCGAGCTCGGAAATTGTACTAGCAGGTTTTGACGAAGTACCAAGGATGCCTGCTCATCGACGATGAAACCTACGTCAAAATGGATTTCGGACTGCTTCCTGGCCAAAAATTCTACATGGTGACGGCACGAGGAGATGTTCCTGCGAAGTTTATGTTTGCTTTGATGGACAAATTTGCCAAAAAACTGATGATTTGGCAAGGAATATGCAGCTGCGGAGCAAAGACCAAAGTGTTCGTGACGAAAAAGACGATGGACACGAAGCCGTACAAGGAAGAATGCCTCAAAAACTGCGTACTAATTAATTCATTAAAGCCCATAAAGGTCCCGTGAAGTTTTGGCCAGATTTGGCGAGTTGCCACTACAGCCGGGAAGTCATCCAGTGGTACCGCGATAATAACGTAGATTTCATCGATTAAAACATGAATCCACCCAACTGCCCGCAGTTCCGGCCCATCGAGAGATTTTGGGCAATAATGAAGCGGAAGCTAAAGAAAAGTGGAAAAACGGCTCGGGACGCGTCTCAGATGACCAAAATGTGGAACAAATGTGCCAAGGAAGTTGACTCCGGAGGTGTGCAGCATTTGATGGGAGGAATAAAGAAGAAAGAAATTTTCATTAGAAACAAAGAGAAATGATTTGTATTGATATATTTCTCCTTAAATTACAGTGAATTACCTTTCTTTTGATGCATTAAACTTATTTGTACGTCAATCCGTTACCGAGATACACATGATTTTATTATTCCGGATTTTTAATGGACACAGCTTTACTTTTTGTTTCCCCCCCCGGTGGGTTTTTTTTTTTTAACCCCCCCCCCCCCCCCACACACAACACAGTTGTTTTTCTAAATTTTCCCCCAATTTTTCAAATGTTTCACAAAAAATTTTTTCCCCCCCCCGTCCCCCCCACACAAAAGAAAAATTTCTCTTTCCTTTTTTTCTGATGGTGAGTGTGTAAATCCATGCATTTAATTTCATTTAAACGCTATTAGAAAATGCTGATTTGTAATTTTTCAGCCGAAAAACAAGCGTTGAAACGGAGAGGGTCACGTCCTGGAAGACGCCCCTTCGTCGACCGTGATTTCCGTTTTGGTCATCAGAAGCTGTTCCAGGAAAACTTTAGCGACACGCCAATCTACCCACATACCAAGGAAGATGTTCCTGGACATTATGCGACACCTAGAGTCATTGGATGATTTTTTCCAGCTAAGTTGCGATGTAGCTGGAACAGTCGGCCCGAGCCCGTTACAAAAGTGCACTGCAGCATTACGGATATTGACGTACGATTCCTCTGGGCAAAAATGTGAGGATTGGGGAGTCAACCAGCCTGCTGAGACTGCGGTTTTTTTTAAAGATACCCTGAAGACTTACGGCCTGCAGTATTTGCGCCCCCAACACCGGAAGAAAACAAAAATGCTTCCCAAAAGTTCGAAAAAAAATCGCATAAATTCAGTGAACTTTCCAGAAACTCAGGGAACTTATCAGAAGTTCCGGATACATCTTAGACATTCAGGAAGCTTCCCACAAGTTTTGCGATTTTCCCTGATGTTAAGCGAACTTCCCAGAAAATCAGCGAACTTTCCTGAAAATCAGGGAACTTCCCAGAAGTTAAGAGTTCTGCCCAGAAGTTCAGGTAATTTCCTACTCGGCTATCTCCTTTGGCCGAAAACGTGCGATGTATGTATCTCCACAAGTACATCCTTCGAGGAACACGCTTGAAACGTAAAACAACAGTCAAGGATCTGGGAGCAATGCTCGACTTCAAACTGTCATTCGAGAACCACATTGCCTATATTGTTTCTAAAGCCTCATCGCTGTTAGGATTCATCTTCCGCTTCGCAAAAAACTTCAAAGACGTTTATTGTCTGAAAGCACTTAACTGCTCTCTGGTCCGTCCTTTTTTGGAGTACTGTGATGTCGTTTGGTCCCCTTTCTGCCAAAATGCAGTCCAGAGGATCGAAGCCGTCCAGCGAAGGTTTATACGCGACATCTTCGTGGGCAAGACCCTCACAGCTTGCCAAGTTATGAAACTCGGTGCAAGCTCATCAATCTGGAATTGTTGGAAGGGAGGCGTATGGTGGCCAAAGCTTTGAGATGAAAAAAGAAGAAGAAAGATGTGTCACTCGGCATGTTTTGGATGAAAGGAAGATCTGACCGCATCCAGAACCCTTCAGAGGAACCTGGTCCAGGAAAATGGCCATATCTCGACCATTTTAAGGCCGATTTTTGAGTTCAACTTACCATTTGCTTGGGAAATGTTACCGCTTTTTGCGTATTTACTAGAAAAAATATTTCTAAATGGCATCCTGTACAAAATTTCACCAGAAAATCGACATGTTAAACGTCCCTTCTGGAAACCCGGAATATCTCCGGTATCCGGAAACCATTGCCATTCCCGTTACTGCATTATAAAAGAAAAAATAATTTCTCCTTCGAATGCTCATAAGAAAATCAAAATCGGTCAATATTTCGTGAAGTTAGGGCACTCCAAAGTTGACCATATATTTTCCTATCCTAGTTATTTTGTGCGTTCATGAACGATAATGAATAATATAATCAGTAAGCCAGCAATCAAAGCCAGTTTAAAAAGGACATCACCATGCCTACATTTTTAAGAAAATGTATATAATCATCTTAAACACTCCATTCTAATGACAATCGATGAATATCGCTCCAAAGTGTGAAAAAACATTTCAGCTCTTAATTTGTTTCATCATTCTTTTCCTCCTTCACTTCCCCGCCTTCGAACAAATCTCGTGGCCGTTTTATCGAACCGTGGTCGATTTTTCTTGTTGCGTTATCGGTTTTCGAATTCTTCTCTTCCTTTCATTTTCGTGCCGAACTTGTGTGTCTTTTCGTACGAACGTCGGTTTTATCTGAATTTATCTTAATTTAACAGATTTAAATGTGAGAAAATGACAATATTTTCTATCAATCACAATTAAAGCTGCGTTTTGGGAATAAATGTGAGTCCATTCAAATGGGCTTTGCCTAATTGATTGGAATTTTATGGACGGAAATATTTCAATCCTAATTGTGGTCCCCATACGTGAGACCCGACATCAATTAAAGAAGTTTGCAAATCAAAATTCAGTCGATTCCCAACTGGATCTTCCCAGACTGCCTGTCTTCGGTTGGCTAATTAATTTTACAAACTCTCGAACCTACCGACCGACAGCATCATGCTCCAATGGAAGGAAAAGTGCAGTCAGAACTAAGTAAAGAATGCCGCTGACTTCGGTACAAGGGACGCATCTGCCGTATCGTCGGTCGTCGTCAGCAGACAGTTTGTCGCTGTCCTATAAAAATTGCGAACAGATCCGAAGAGCCGCGCACTCCGACTGTGGAATGGTTGGCAAAGCTAATTAAAAGTGCGGTTTTTCGTTGGCCTCTCTTATGCCCACAGACATTCGTTACGCGGCTTACAGAAGTGCGCACTGTCCTGTCGGTGTATTTTATGCCACATAATTCAATCCGCGAATGGCTGCACTGAGGAAAATTTCGTCGCTTCTACTTGAAGGGAATTAAAACTTCCCGCAACGATTTCCACCGGTGTCAGAGAGTAATATCTTAAGCAACCATCAAGTCACACTCGGAGTTAATTTTCCCATCAGCACGCAGCTTTGTACGACCCCATCTCATTTGAATAAAAGGTAGGACAATTCTTTTTCGCATTTCGTTGGCTCTATCGGGGCAATCTTCGGTAAGGCACAAATGAGAACGACGCATAAAATGGCGGCAATTCATTAGTGGCTCACTTAACGTTCACAGTCCTTGGAACATTTCGCATATTGCACGCGTCCTACTGGTGATCCATTATCCATTTCCGGTCCCGACTGCTGATGCAGGGCACACATGTTCGACGATCCAGCCCTTCTGATAGCCAGCGCCCAAGAGTCTCTCGCGAGAGACGTGCGACCTTAAATATGCACGCATTTGGACTATCATGTGTGCATGGGCAGGAGCCGAGGTATCCACATCGTTGTTGCGTCTTGCGGTCTGGTCTGATTATCCTTGTTTCTGTGGGATGCATTCTTATGTTTTGGCTTTAAATTATTAGCCGCATTTTTCGAACAGTTTCCGAGCGTGCTGTTTCGATTGCGACGGGTTGTTACCTGGATTCCTGTTTGGCAAGTAACCCCAGGAAACGGCGAAAGAGAAGCCCAAGTTGTGGATCAACCATATCTTCATTCAATTCAATTGAAAAGAATAATCCCGCCATTAGCAGTGGAAGGAGACGTGTACGATGGCCACTGGCACTGGGACCCACTGACGATGGGCACGTGTTTGGAAAATTTTCCCATTTTTCAACACTCAAAATTGGAAATTTATGTTTAGCTATTCAAGATGAATGTGAGTGACCTAAGTTATCTCCGAAAACGTGTATTCGAGACGCGTGGACTGCACTCCAAATCAGAAGTGGCGAAATACTCTACCCGATTCAGCACGAATTGGTCTCATATGAACCAAGATTGAAATTTGCTGTCAACATTTAGCTTCTAGAGTTACACAGGAACTTTGTTCTGCAAACATGTTCAAAACTAACTATTTTAAATAGAAAAAAAATAGTTCAGGTTTGGTTACGGACACAATGATAACCTAGATCCTCCAAACTATCCTTGAGTTCACTTTAGGAAGTTGTATTGACATGTTTGACAAGAAGGCTTAGAGTGTTTTGACCGCATTTATTTGCTGTAAAAGCTACAAAGAAAATCATAAAACCGTTGCAGACATATTACGGTATTCTCAGAATATCAACGGCATTCCAAATTATTCTTAAGTTCTGGTCTTGGTGTTTTGCATGATAAACAAGGTGATATACAAGGTCGCTATCGTACTTATGAGTTAGTGAAGCTCCATGGGATATCAGAGCACAATTATAGTGATGTCAACTCCGAAACCTACCTTCGGCAAATAAGGAACCTTTCCCTTATCCTAGGCTCAAGAAGCCGACTTTCCTCTCTGGGGTTTTCCGGATTGAGCGCAATCACCAGCTATGGTTTGCAGCACCTTGGGTCATTGACGCGGCACTTTCGGATCGATGGCAAGAAAAACACCTTCTTTACTATCACTATTTTATTACTATACTGAAATTATTGAACGCGGATTTAAGTGTGACCGATCACGCCGTGGCCCGTATAACGTCTGATATCGTTCATCAGAGCTATCCATCCATCCACCGTGCTCTGATGATCGATAACAGTGACGTCACTCACCCGAGAGAATCAACGATCGGCTGGTCAGTGCGAGAGCCCGCCAGCTGATCATTGTCCGTCTATTGTTGGCCCCCCATCCATAGCTCAGATATCGTCCTTCACGTTTGCTGTAGCGTAAAAGAGCAAACAGCATGGCAGCAGGGATAAACATCGACCTTTCATCCATCCAGACGTAGTAGCCATAGGCTACAGCTGCAGCAGTCTATTGTCCGTCGATCGACCGTTTACCGAGGAGAACAATATCGTCTGGGTTTCCTGATTGTTGAACAGCAGTCATTGTCAACTGGCGTATTTAGGGGGTGAGGAGCCCAAACAAGTGATATTACAGTATCCCCAGAATATTAACGGTAGTCCAAACTATACTTGAGTTTCGATCTTGATGTTTTGCATGATTAACAAGGTGATTTACGAGGCCTCCATCGTACTTAAGAAATGAGAAAGCTCGAGGGTATATTATAAAACAATTATAGTCATATGACAGTATCCTCAGCATATCTACGGTACTCCAAACTATTCTTGAGTTTAGATCTTGATGTTTTGCATGATAAACACGGTGATTTACGAGGATTTTCATCGTACTTATGAGTTGGGAAAACTCCAAAGGACATCATAGTGCAATACAAGTCATATTGTTTTATTCAGAATATCTACGGCACTCCAAACTATTCTTGAGTTAAGATCTTGATGATTTGCATGGACAATTAGGAGATTTACGAGGTCTCCATCATACTTATTAGTTGGTAAAGCTCCATAGGACATCATAGAACAATAATAGTCATATTGAAGTATCCTCAGAGTATCTACGCCATTCCAAACTATTCTTGAGTATAGCTCTTGATGTTTTGCATGATCAAAACGGTTTACGAGGATTTTCATCGTACTTATGAGTTGAAAAAGCTCCATCGGACATCAGAGCACAATTAAAGTCATACTCTAGCATTCTCAGAATATCTACGGTACTCCAAACCATTCTTGAGTTCAGGTTTTGGTGTGTTGCATAATCAATAAAGCGATCTACGAGGTCTCCATGGTACTTAAGAAAAGGAGAAGGTCCATAAGACATCATTGTTAAATTATATCTATATTACGGTATCCTCAGAATATCTACGGTACTCCAAACTATTCTTGAGTTAAGATCTTGAATTCTCCGTCGTACTTATGATTTGGTTAAGCTCAATGGGACATCATTGCACAATCAAAGTCATATGCAAGTATCCTCAGAATATCTACGATACTCCAAACTATTCTTGAGTTTAGATCTTAAAGTTTTGCATGATCAACAAAGCGATTTATGAGGATGCCATCGTACTTATTTGTTGGAAAAATTCCAAAGGACCTCATACCTCAATTAAAATTATTTCAAAATATTTTCAGAATATCTACGGCACTCCAAACTATTCTTGAGTTTATCTCTTGATGTTTTGCTAGATCAACAAGGTGACTTACGAGGTCTTTATCGTACGTTTGAGTTGAGAAAGCTCCATGGCACATCATTGCACAATTAAAGTCATATTCTAGCATTTTCAGAATATCTACGGTACTCCAAACCACTGTTGAGTTCAGGTTTTGGTGTTTTGCATGTCCAACAAAGCGATTTTCGAGGTCTCCATCGTACTTAAGAAATGGAAAAGGTCCATGAAACATCATTGCAAAATTATAGTTATATTACGGTATCTTCAGAATATCTACGGTACTCCAAACTATTCTTGAGTTTATCTCTTGATGTTTTGCTAGATCAACAAGGTGACTTACGAGGTCTTTATCGTACATTTGAGTTGAGAAAGCTCCATGGGACATCATAGCACAATTAAAGTCATATTCTAGTTATTTCAGAATATCTACGGTACTCCAAACCACTGTTGAGTTCAGGTTTTGGTGTTTTGCATGTCCAACAAAGCGATTTACGAGGTCTCCATCGTACTCAAGAAATGGAAAAGGTCCATGAAACATCATTGCAAAATTATAGTTATATTACGGTATCTTCAGAATATCTACGGTACTCCAAACTATTCTTGAGTAAGCTCTTGATGTTTTGCTAGATCAACAAGGTGACTTACGAGGTCTTTATCGTACGTTTGAGTTGAGAAAGCTCCATGGGACATCATTGTACAATTAAAGTCATATTCTAGCATTTTCAGAATATCTACGGTACTCCAAACCACTGTTGACTTCAGGTTTTGGTGTTTTGCATGTCCAACAAAGCGATTTTCGAGGTCTCCATCGTACTTAAGAAATGGAAAAGGTCCATGAAACATCATTGCAAAATTATAGTTATATTACGGTATCTTCAGAATATCTACGGTACTCCAAACTATTCTTGGGTTCAGATCTTAAGCACTCCATCGTTTGTATGAGTTGCTAAAGTTGGTAAAAGAATATCTACGACATTCCAAACTATTCTTGAGTTCAAGTCTTGGTGTTTTTCATGATCAACAAGGCGATTTACAAGGTCTTCATCGTATTTAAGAAATGGGAAAACTCCACGGGACATCATTTCACAATTATAGTCATATGACAGTATCCTCAGGATATCTACGGTACTACAAATTATTCTTGAGTTCTTAATGTTTTGCATGATCAACAAGGTAATATACGAGGATTCCATCGTACTTTGAGTTTGTAAAGCGCCATCGAACATCATAGCATAATTTAAGTCCTACTACAGTATCCTTACAATATCAACGGTACTCCAAACTATTCTTGAGTTCAGATCTTAATGTTTTGCATGATCAATTAGGCGATTTACGAGGTCTTCATCGTACGTATGAGTTGGTTTAGTGCCATGGGAAACCAAAGCATAATAATACTCATATTACAGTATCCTCAGAAAACCTACGGCACTCCAAACTATTCATGAGGTTAGATGTTGATGTTTGGCAGGATCAACAAGGCGACTTAAGAGGTCTCCATCGTACTTATGAATTGCAAAAGCTTCATGTGACATCATTGCACAATAATAGTCATGTTACCGTATCATCGGAATATCAACGGCACTCCAAACTATTCTTGAGTTTAGATTTTAAAGGTTGGCATGATCAACAAAGCGTTAGACGAAGTCTTCATCGTATTTATGAGTTGCAAAAGCTCCATGGGACTCCGTTGCAAAAATATAGTAAAATTACAGTTTCCTTAGAATATCTACGGTACTCCAAACTATTCGTGAGTTTAGATCCTGAGTTCTCATACTTATGACGCTTGATGGGACACCATGGCATAATTGAAGTCAAAATACAGTATCCTCAGAATATCTACGGTACTCCAAACTATTATTGAGCTATGATCTTGCTGTTTTGCATAATCGACAAGGGAACGTCTATTAATTACGTCACGCAAAAATTGACTTTTTGTAAGCCGGGGGGGCCCCATGTCACGTTTTTTGTATGGACCTTCAAATTTTTTTGTATGGATCGTCACGTTTTTTCGAACCCCCCTCCCCCCTACTGCGTGACATAATTAGTGGACCTTCCCCAAGGCGACTTACGAGGTCTCGATCGTACTTATGAGTCGCAAAACTCCATATCCCATGGTGTTTTGAATGATCAACAAGATGATTTTAATTACAATCGTAATGTTCTAGAGGATCAACCCGCTACTTGCTATTTCCTTATCAAATATATGTTTCTGTATTTTTCCATGAAACATTTTTCATGTCCAAAACACCCATACTCTATGTATATGAATGTGTCATCACTCACCTGAAACAAAAACTCAGGCAGACGATTTCCATGCTTAACAACAGGGTGTCTCACAATAGGTGTCACTAAAAGCAAATGGGATTACAACAAATCAAATCAACCTAATCATAGCATTTATTTGTCATTTGAAATATACATATTCTTCTTCTTTTAGCATTTCAAGCTTATTGCTTTCACAATTAGCTTATTGCTTGCTCTCAGCTTAGTGTTCTAAATGCCCTTCCACAGATATTGATTGAGAGCTTTCGATGTTAAGTACCATTTTTGCATTAGTATGATTGTGTAGCAAGTACAATCATACGCTATGCCCAGGGAATCGAGAAATTTTCCTTAACGAAAAATTCCTAGACCAGACCGGGAACGAACCCAGCCACCTTCAGCATGGTGTTGCTATGTAGTTGCGCCTTTACCGATTGAGCTAAGGGAGGACCACTTGAAAGATACATATTAAAGAAATTCGAATCTCTCGCCCCAAAGTTATCAACTTTGTTCAAACGCTTTGTAAACCCATCGTAGCTGGCACGCACGGTTTCCTGACCAAATGTTTCTTGAATCGATCTAAAGTAAGCCCTTCCGTAGGGCCTATATGTTGAAGCATATATCCCCAAACAAAGTAGTCAAGTGGGTTGAGATCCGGTGAAGATGCAGGCCATTCTTCGCTTGTGATGAAATCGTGCAAATTTTCCGCGCACCACGCTTGTGTCTTCTTTGCCTTGTGAGCTGGAGCGGAGTCCTGTTGAAGCTTGAGGAAGCAGATGGTTCTTCAAAACCTGTTCGAAGTAATATTCAGTGTTGATTTTTACATTTGGTTCTTTGAAAAGAAGAGGAAGTTTGTATGGGTTAAAATTGTTTACGGACTTTTGAAGAATAGTTTGAGAAGATAAAATCCTCAGCAGGGCACAAAATTATCACGTAGCTGCGTATTTATGAAAGTAATCAGAAAAAAATAAATTTATCATAGAAAATCAACCATGTCCATTAACCAAGGAGATGTCCGCTCATCACTATGAGGCACTAAGAGTGGACAGTAATGTTTGCTCGAATGAAAGATATGAAGAGAAAGTGTTGAAAGTTCCTTTTCATAACTTTCATTCTAGCAAACATTACTGTCCACTCTTGGTGCCTTATAGTGATGAGCGGACATTTCCTTCTACATCATAATCGTTACTCCACGTACGGAGAATACAAATCGAATCGAAAATCTGTGCCCAATGTTGCCAAACCAAACTGTCTTCGAAACAGCATTACTACTTCCATCCCCCCACAAATCAACCAAGTGCAGCAGGGAGGTGTGCGAGGTGAGGACGAAAAAAATCCCGGGCAAAACGGGCGCGGTTAAAGTAAATAAAATTTATGCAATTAATTTTTGTTATTGGAAAACATTCTCTCCCCCGACGAATGGGCCTGAACCCAGAGAGGAGTCAAGGGAGATCCTTTCCAATCATGAGTGCGGCATGTTTGGTGGATTACCTCCCTTGCCCCATCGGCTCGAACAGATTCCATTCATCGTGCGCGGGATTCATTCATTCACGATTCGGATCGATCTGCTCCGTTTCGCCTTGGGTTTTTGTCTTTCCTCTGCCGGGACAGACAGTATGGAGCTGGGCTGGCTCCATCGGAGAAGGGCACTCATGCTCTCCGGTCAGTGCAGTAGAGGGAGGAGTGAAATAAAACACAATCCGCGCGCATATCGATTATGATATCTCAGTTGCGCAATCTCCAGAGGAGTCCTGGGGAATGGAACGTTGAAGTTGTCGTCGTTTTTCTTTTTTCTTCACTCCGTTGATCGTTGACCGTTTTAATGGGCTACATTGTTTCTGGTTCTGGATCGCTGGATACTCGGTAGTAGAAGAGAAATCAATGGGGACAGAACTTGTGGTGTTTTGCGGTGGAATGCTAGTAATATTTCATGATTTGTGATCACTTTAAAGTTCTATTCATCCCAGGTTATAGTTTTAGATTACACCAACCTCATTCTCTCACGCTCCTCACGCCGGCAACCCAAGAAGAGTCAAAAGGTTAATTGAATCGAAAGTCCATCTACTTAGTCGTATTACACAAATTGAGACAGCGTCCATCGCCACCAGAAAACAGTTGCTGTTGCTATCGTCAGTTGACCCCACTAACAACCTTGGAAAAAAAACTACGAAAAGTGCTTCACATGGCCCGGTGCTGCCAAATGAAGTCACTTTTCTCGGTAATTTTGCCGCTCGCTTCCCGAAATCCATTTGACCCCAGAGGCTTCGGAGCTCTGACGGTAGCCACGGCAAATTCGGACCACAAACGTAAATGGGACGTTATTGTCTGTAGGTAGCCATTAACCGAGGTCGTCGTAAATTTGAGTGAACGTTTACCTTCCTTTTTTTAATGGTCTTCCCGAAACATACTTGGCATTCCAGCTGGATGACTCGCTGGAATCAACTCTCGTCATTAGGCTGCGATTCAGGCGGAATTGATTGCACCCTTTTATTGCGCGAAACGATCAGAACCTTTCGATGTGATGGCGGGACAATCAAATTGACGCTGTTCAATTTAAATTTCTCACTCCGATCGTTCAATAGGCTGCCGGGTCTCAGCTGACTAATAAAGTCGAATCAATTTCGGATCATGTTACTACACTCGCAAACACACGCGCACACACACACACACACACCCAGCAGGGATTTGAAATTACAAAATAAAAAAAATCGAGCGCTTCATTTCGATCAATCGACCAGAAGATGGCTGGCAACTGTCCGTAATCGAAATTGAGAATTTACGAATAGGTATCAATTTTCAAATTTTATCGCCCTTTCGAGGGCCATTCCTCGGCATGTGAAGGCAAAAAGCGGCGGAGACCAGGG
The DNA here is from genome assembly GCA_024533555.2 of Aedes koreicus. NCBI lineage: Eukaryota > Metazoa > Arthropoda > Insecta > Diptera > Culicidae > Aedes > Aedes koreicus. The sequence continues at coordinate 74,035 of JAHHFK020005511.1, read as the reverse complement.
ACTTTTGTGGTTATTTCGCTTCTAAATAAATCGAATCTGGTGCTTTCAGGAAACCGATTTCCGATCCCGAGAACACATAGTCGGTAAATTTATTAGTTTAACATATAAATGAGTTTCCTTCTTTTGTCTCTCTCTTTCTCTCTCTCTCTGCTATCTGCGGTTTGTGCGGAGAAAAAAGGTTCAATTTGTTCGGTGTCGAATTTCAAATTGAATTATCAAATAAAAGCTTGACCCTCTTTTGAAAACTGACCAACTGGGTGGGTGGACAGATTCTTTGAAATCGTTTTTTGTTGGTTGGATTTGGAAGTGGAAATCCATTTTCCTCTAAAATAATTGTACGAATCCTCGGAGTAAACCCGTTATTAGCTCCCAGGGATCAATAACATTACAAATCGATTAGGTTCGTTTCATTCGAGAAGGAAGGCCCAGGGAAAATAAGTCACCAAAACACCGGATGTTATCAGTAGTACGGCAGGAAAAAAAAAGAGAAATCGGCTTTCTGCGAAAATAAGAAAACGGACCCTCTCGCCGCTGCTGATTGCAGTCCGAGGTTGGGTATTAACCGAAGGCGAAATTTTGTCTCTGATGAGATAATTGCATTTCGGCGAAAATGGTTACAATTATTATCTTTAGGTACGAGTAGCTGCGAGGGAAGAGTACACAACAAAACTGTGAAAATTACCGACGGCACTTTGGCCACCGTTTAGCGGTGCATAATTGACAACCATATGGAAGGTAATGGGCCGCAAACAATCATTACGAACGGGGCTGTGTGAGGTGGTGATTACTTTGGTGACAGGTTATCTCTCGTGCGACGATACATGCGGAAGATGGCCTGTGAGTCGTGGTGAGGGGCTCCCTCGCAAAGTAGTCCATCGATAAACTTCCCGAAGTAACCAATTAGAATTGTCTTTGAATTCTATGGCAGATTTCAATGTAGAACAACAACCTTAACAACTTTTCGAGATTATTGCTGAACCCGTTTTTAGGTAATTGTATTCTCCATTTTCAGTTTTCTATCTGATATTTGAAATTCTCTCTTGAATGGTTTCACAATGTTTCATTTATATTTGCTTATTGTCGTGTCATCTAGCATATTTTACATAGTCGTCTAAAACATAGTTTGAAACATACTGGAATGATGTGGATGTATTTTTGAAACCCAAATATCCTTTGTGTAGATAAAAAATCGCCTAAGGCTGACGGGAAGTTTTTTTTTGAAGTGAACTATGGGTAAATTTCTGAAAGCTTATCAGTCTAGCGTAATCAAAATAATGTCTACCTTAAAAAATCGCCTGGGTAGTGTCGAGGACATATTCGTATGGATGTAGAACTGCATTTAATCCTTAAATAATTCTAATATTGACGAATCTCACGCCAACTCGTCTTCGTGATTGGCAGCACACTCTCAGAATCCAATGAAACTTTGTGGGTGTATAGACTTTGTCTTTTCAAGCCACATTACATACTTTGTTTTTTTTTCAAAATTTATCTAGACTACCATTTGAAAACGGCTTGAGCTTTTTGATCGATTTGTTTTTTTAATAATCATAGCTCAAAAAGGACAAGACTTAGTAATGTGTAGGTGAAGTTTAGAAAACTGTCTGGACTTTTATTTTAAAAAAATTGTAAAAATTGTAAAATCGATTCTTACAGGCTAAACAAATATTTTAGAATTTAAAGTCAATTTGAAAAAAATGGCTATCTTAGTATTGGACGATTTTTTTTTAATAAAGGCAATTTAATTGTCTTAAAGTTCGCCATACTCTGCGAGATGGGCACTTTTAAAGAAAAAAGTTTTTCCAACAACAACTGCGTTTATCACGCAAATTCGTTTAGTCATGGTCTTCAACACCCCCTATAGAATCCAATAAAATTTAGCAGTCATGAAAAATTGAATGTGTTGAACATCATCTAGACTAACATTTGAAAAGAGTGAAAAACATTCAATTTCCCTTTACATAAGTAAAACAGAACCAAAAATGTACCTTTAAGTAAAAGTAATTCATAACTGCTTGTTCGGATATTCTTATTTTTCGGGGGGATTCAAATATGGCTTCGTATATCTTTTGGGAGAGTGGGGGAAGGGGGGGGGGAGATGGGAAGGAAGGTCAAAATTTGTTACAGTACGTGTAAATACTGTTTATATCAATGAAAACTCATAGGTTTTTGCTTCGTAAGGGTTTAATTTTAATTATTTTTTTATGTGTACATTTTCACGTATTAGTAATTAACATATCTTCATATATTTAATTTATAAATCCTTCTCGTACAAAGTAAATTTCTTTGGATTATCCTTTGAATCAGAAAACCTTTTAGCTGAAATTTTATTTTCTGAAATAGGTACAAATCAATGGAATTTCTGTGTACCAGGTATTGTTTTTACGTAGCTATATAACTCCTCAAGTTCTTCGGATATGTTTGCATACTGTTCAGCTGATTTGAAGCAGAAATTCAGTTTTGTAATACTTTTATTTGTCTGTTCAACTGCCCAGCCATATAGTTCCCGAGGAGTTTTGATTGTGTTTCCATAATCTTGAGCAATGATTGCTCTCTTTGCCATTCGCTTGAGAGTACCACCAATAGCATCACATGGAACTTTCACATGAGACGTTGCAAATAAGTGCCATTCTGCTTCCAAACCATACTTGGACTTGAAATTGCACAAGCTGGAAAAGTTCTTTTTGTTCTTAAAATAGGCCGCTGCTCCATCTGACATGAAAATAATTTTTGAGCAATATATTGAATTTTGTTTAATGAAATCTAGCAATTTTGATATAAACAACTGAACTGTAATTGAGTCATGGGTCAATATACTTCAGATATTAAAATAAATTAAAATAAATTTTGTTCTCCAATTTATTGTCCTTCTTGTAATATACTTCAAAAAGGGTGTATAGTTGTTTGAGCATTATTCCAATGGTAACCCTGAGCTGCATTTTGAATGATAAAAGAATAATTTTCTGAAAAGTCACAAATTACAATTATTTCACCCTCTTTTAGGGAATCTTTTTTGTTCTGCAAAAAAGAAAATTGTTCCTTATAAATGAAATCATGAGTTATAAGCTTACCAAACTTTTCAACAAAATTCGGAACAAACTCGTCTAAAGGCTTAATAGTTGTTTCCAAGTTACAACGATTAGTTGTTAGCCACTGCTGAAAAACAACATCTGCTTTGCCATCCTGTTCTAATACTGATGACAGTTCTCTCTCGATACCATCTGTAGAAATACATTTTTCACATACACGGAAATAACAACCTGTAGCTCTGATTGGGATACTGCAAAGAATTCTGTCAATGATTTCTTTTTGTGGATCAAATTTAGCACTATTAATCATCAATTTAACATTTTCATGAATAGTGCAAACACATACATTATGTGTGCCTGTACTATCTAGAAGTCTGCAATGTTTAGGTCTGATCTGAGTGAATGAAGTTAATCCAATTTTAAGGTCTTTGCATATTTTTTTTTTAAATCATGTATATTTCTTTCAAAGACATCGTGAATAAACGCTTTTGTACATGTTCTCTCCTACCATTCCGGATTTCAGAAACATAATCATTAGTTCCTGGCATAGCCCTACTGATTTCATCGCTGTCGAAGAATTGTAAAACATTTTGTCTACCGCCATCACTTAATCCATGATCACTTCGTGATTCAGCAGTACAAATGATACCCTGAGATCTCACAAGGCTTTTCATTTGTTTCACCTAGTGGTGCGATGCATTGACTCACTAACGATTTTATTCACTGACCATGACTTAGGAAGTACCGATAAAACTTTTAATTGGTCACTTCTCGTTGTAGTAGGTTAATTGAGTTTCTCTTTCAACTGCATCATCATTTCATCGAAAGCTTCCACTTTATCGGCATCATCTGGATCCATACCAAACAAATTTTTTCGAACTGCTTTTGAGATTTCTTTGGACTTTTTTACGCAATAATTCACACTCAACATCCCTTCACAATATTTTTAAAGCTATTTTCAGGTTCGCATCTATGCATCGTCGTAAGTTTTAGCCCACCTAACCCACGATATGTATTTGAAAAGATAGAATGGTTTTTAATGTTTTTTTTTTAGAAAGGATCATACGACCAATTCTACTAAATAAAATTTCCAAAAAAGTTTAATAATTCAAAAACTAAAATTGTTGATGATCTCTCATTTTCTATTGCACAGATATAAGGAATTATTTATGGGCCCAGTAGAAAGCAAGAGTTGTCGGAGAATTCAAGTTTCATTTTTCTTTTCTCTCTCTGTTTTTTTTTTTTTTTTTTTTTGTAGATTTATTAAGCTTCCGTTTTTGGGCAGTAATCATAATCATATGAAATTTATTACGGCTAATTGTTTGCTTGAATTTTGTTTGCTATTCTGCTTGGCTACCCGGTGATCAACTTTCTTTCATTATATCACTTTGGAAATTTTCGCCATTTCAGAGTTTCAATCATCTAACATCACAGCAGAAGAGACAAATAGTTGTTTTTAATTTTTATGTGTATACTATTACAACATCTTATTATTTTCATCATATCATCATTATATATATAAATAATCATATTAAAAATATTTACTAAGAGATTAATAATAATAATTAAATTTCATTTGCTTCAAGGTTACAAGGAAATAGATTCCAGCTAGTACAGATATTTTATTTCATTGTATTTAAAGGTGTTTTTCTATGAATTTAAGTCATTGAATTTTATTAAATTTAATAAATGTTCTTTAATTCTGCTGATTATGTGTATCTATATGCCATGAATACATACCTATTTTTTTGATTCATGTATAATTAAATGGTTTATGTTTTATTTAATTGCAATAAGACCTTCACATTCCAGAGTTATATTCATCTGTCACTGATTGAGCTGTAAAGATGCACCAAGCTGCGATTGATTATCATATGCCTATTATTACTATTCTAACTATTTCATCATATTATTTTATTTATTACCATATTTAAATTACAGGATGACGAATTCCAACCATGGCATATTTTAATTAAATATAATAGTATATTTTTCATTGCTCTATTACATACTGCATATAAAGGGTGTCCACGATGAAATTGCCACACACAAAATTGATTCGCAGAATTCGAGTTTTCATCCGATTGCCATCAAATTTTCAGGGATTGAGAAATAACTATTAAACTTCATTTTACCATTTTACTCGTATTTTATTTACAGTCCATACGCAAATGCCCGCACCTTGGCCTTAACCCCGGCCATAAGATTCTGCACAACCTGTGAATCAACCGTTTTTTGCATGTAAACCCATACTTTCTTCAGTTCCTCGACTGTCTTCACTACCTTAGGTCGTTTAAGAAGGTGCTGCTTCATAATCGCCCAGTACTTCTCGATGGGGCGGAGCTCCGGAGTGTTGGGAGGGTTGAACATTTTCGGCACGAAATTGACCTTATTGTCCGCATACCACTTCAGCACGTCCTTGGAGTAGTGGCATGAGGCCAAATCCGGCCAGAAGATTGTTGGGACGTTGTGGGCCTTCAGGAGAGGAAGCAGCCGCTTCTGGAGGCACCCTTTTATGTACACCTGCCCGTTCATCGTGTCCTGGGTCACGAAAGGTGCACTCCGCTTCCCGCAAGTGCAGATGGCTTGCCAAACCAGGAATTTCTTCGCAAATTCGGACATCTTCTGAGTGCGAACATGCTCCGGAACGCTGAACTTATCCTTGGCCGTGAAAAACAGGTTGCCGGGGATCTGTTTGAAGTCGGCCTTCACATATGTTTCGTCGTCCATGATGCAGCATTCAACTTTCATCAGCATGTTGAGGTACAACTTCATGGCACGGGTTTTGGCGGTCTTGTTCTGCTTCTCGTCGCGATTAGGGGCCTTTTGTACCTTGAACGTTCGAAGCCCAGCCTTAGTTTTGGCCTTCTGGACAAAACTTCGGCTTAGGTGCAGCTTCTTAGCCACATCCCGAACGGAGGCGTTCGGATTTCGGTTGAAGGCCCCAACTACGCGGTTGTGATTTTTGGTGTTGTACGGAATACTTTTTCCTTCACTTCTGGGCTTCCGATCGGTGGTCAACCGTTCCTCGAACCGCTTAATCACTCGCGACACCGTGGAATTCGCGATTCCCAACGTTTTAGCGATGGAACGATGCGAGAGATCCTTGTTCTCGTGATGAATGCGCAAGATTTTATCACGCACGAGCTGTTCTTTCGACTCCATTTCCGCGAGTTTTGATCACAGGACTTTAAAACTTGCAGGATGTAAATAATGCTCTATGAACTAAATCCACTCAAATTTTCATTAAATTCTACTCAACGGTTAAAAAGTTAGAGCAATTTCATAGTGTGGCAATTTCATCGTGGACACCCTTTACCGACATCGTCCCTTTTTTTTACCCCTTTGGGTTCCCTTTTCCCGCCCCCTTTTGCCGTCCCCCCAGGGTTTTCCCGTTTTTTTTGCCGGGGGTTATTGGTGGGCGTCTAATATTTTCGTTTCTCCCCCCCCCATTAGTTGGGGAAATGTTCCCAAAGGGTTGTTTCCGTTTTTTGACGCGCGCCTCTCTTCTGCTTTTTTTTGGCCGGTTTGGCCTTCTTCTCCTCTCCCGAATATCCTTGGTTTATTTTGCTACCCCCCGGCCAATTCGGTCCCAAAAACCCCCAACCCCCCCACCTTGCCGGAACTTCCCCCATAGAGAATCCTGGGCTCTAGTTCAGCGGAAACTCTTCGAAACTAAGATGAAAGCAAATGGACCGATGATTTCAAGAGAAGATGGCGAATCGTCATGGCGGGCGTTTCTGAGGATTCCGTACGGAACCTGATGGCGTGTGTACCAAAGAAAGTTCGAAAACTTTACAGAAAGAAGAATTAACATCTTAATCAACTGTTTCTTATGCAGCTATAACTCTATTATTGCGAACTAATGAATCGGTTCTGTTGAATTAACGTTTGCATATAAAAAAATGGACAAAAATTGCCGATTTTTCATGGGTTTACCTTCACCCGCACTGACAAACTACCCATGCAGCATCAATCATAGTAACCCATGAGTCAGGAGACAAAATTTGACAGCTCTATCAGTCGAACTCTAACCGTGATGGCAAAAACAGTAAAGCAACTCCGTTCAGAAATGTGCGCGTTCAAAGAACGGCACCCTGCCGCCTCTAAAACGGACATCGTAGGGCACTTTGTGGACGCCGGATACGCACGTTCCGGCATCTACAGCATCTTGGCACTATTAGACAACAATCAGAGCATCGAAAAAAAGCCCGGTTCCGGAAGGCCGACGACCCTGAGCTACAGGAAGCTCCAAGGGATGCTGAAGAGGAAGACCGAGGGAAAAGTGGCTACATCGCTGCGTGCGCTTGGCCGGGAGGTCGGTTCAACCGGCCAAACAGTGAAAAAGTACCTGGCAAACATGAACATACATGCCAGGAAGCGGAAGTCGCGTCCACTGGTTTCGGAGCTGCAGGCAATGACGCAGCGGCAGCGGCTGAATAAGATGGGCAACTCGATTTTCCCGGCGAATCACGACGTGGCGGTTTAGATGGACGACGAGACCTATCTCACCCTGAATGGCAACGACTGGCAGGGCACTTCGTATTTTACTTCCCCCACGAAGGAAGTGAGCTCCGAGGTGAAGTTCATTTCACACACCAAGTTCCCCAAGAAGGTGCTGCTGTGGCTGACAATCAGCGAGAAGAGGATGTCAATGCCGCTCTTCTTTCGCTCCGGACTAGCCGTGAACGGGGAAATTTAAAGTACGAAATGCCTGCCGAAAGTTGCATCGTTCATCAAGAAATACCATAAGGTCGAAGACGCGGTGTTCTGGCCGGATTTGGCGTCGGCCCACTACTCGAAGCGATCGTTGAAGGAGATGGAGCGGCTGAATATCGATGTGGTGGCCAAGTCGGCGAACCCGCTCAACGTCCCCCAGCTGCGTCCCATCGAGAATTTCTGGGCCAACCTGAAGCGTAAGATCTACTCCAACAAAAAGAGGTAAATTTTTTTTAACGCAAACGTTATATGTAGATGTTTTTTGGTGCTATTATTAAGGTGTCCGAAATTTAATTTGGATAGGCTTGACATAAAGGGTGTATTCGATAAAAATGGCACACACATATACTCATCAAAATTAAACTGATTATCGGATTTTCTTGAAATTTTCAGGGAATGAAGAACTACTAATGAGTTTTGATTTACAACATTTGTTTTATTCAATTTCGTCTCCCATCCCGAATGCCCGCACCTTCCTTTTCATTCCACCCATCAAATTTTGTACAATCGATTTTCCCAGTGTTTTTGTTGTTTTTACCCAAATTTTCTTCAATTCTAGCTCTGTTTTTATAGTTTTGGGATGTTTGCGAAGTTCCGTTTTCATAATTGCCCAGAATTTTTCAATTGGACGAAGTTCCGGTGAATTTGGTGGGTTCATATCCTTTGGCACAAAATTGACTCCGTTGGCTCGGTACCACTCCAATACGTTTCGAGCGTAGTGGCAGGATGCTAGATCAGGCCAAAACAGAGTTGATCCTGTATGCTTCTTAATGAATGGCAAGAGACGCTTCTTAAGGCACTCTTTCGTGTAAATCGCACCGTTTATTGTTCCGGAAGTGATGAAGGGAGCACTTATTTCACCACATCCGCAAATCGCCTGCCAGATTAGAAACTTCTTTGCAAATTTCGATAGTTTCTTCTTTCGAACATCCTCCGGAACATCGAACTTCGACTTGGCAACGAAATATTCTTGCCCAGGAAGTTGACGGAAGTCGGCCTTGACGTATGTTTCGTCATCCATCACGATGCAACCGGATTTGGTGAGCAGCTTCGTGTAAAGTTTCCGGGCGCGGGTTTTCGCAGTGATGTTTTGTTTTTCATTCCGGTTTGGGGCTTTTTGCACTTTGTAACCATGTAACCCAGCACGCTTCATGGTTTTCTGCACAAAACCGACTGACACCTTAGACTTTTTAGCGACATCTCGAATTGACATGTTTGGACGGTTCTTGAATTGTTGTACGACTTTCCTGGCCATTTTACTGTCAATTGGACCACTTTTACGACCACTCCCTTCCTTCCTTTGGACACTCAGACGCTCCTTGAAGGTTCTTATTACACGAGACACAGTTGTATTTGCAATTCCAAGCCTTTTAGCAATCCACCGGTGGGACGCCCCTGGATTTTGATTGTAAGTGCACAAAATTTTCTCACGGACAATTTCTTGTTTCGACGACATGACTGGAACTACTGAATGTATAACTATGAAACTTGGCAGATGTAAATAATACACTATGGATAAGATCTACTCAAATTTCTAGGTTTTTTACTCATACGATTCAAAAGTTACAGAAGATTTTCTGTGTGCCATTTTTATCGAATACACCCTTTATACTCAGTAACAAAAAAAAAGCCGAGCAAAATATTGCTTCAAAAAAACGCCATGTTCTACCTTCTGTAACTTTGTGAATTATCAATATTTTTAGCTGAAAATTTGACACTGTAACCAACGTATTAACCTTATGTGATCAAAATTTCATGTTGATAATGTTTATAAATTTGAAGTTTTCATAACATATGGGAAAAAAGCCGGTTTTGGACATTCCAATTTCAAAAATCCGTATTTCTGTGAAAAGTTTAAGTAGCTCAATTAAAATTTCAGCATAGCCTAAAAAAATATAGAAAATGATGTGAAAAATATTTATACTATTTCCATTAAGTGGTTTGGACTACAGCTGGCGTAAAAGTTGACGCACCAACATGAGCATTTCCCTTTTTCACCTGATATTGACCATGCTGAAATATCGGTGCAAAAAAAAGCCGAGGCGAATTTTACTTATAAAACTGTACAATACCGAAAAATGTTGTTTTCACAAGCAAATTCATACTGTTTGCCATATTATAAATTTCTTCGTGGGATACACTAGTAATTTGGGGTATTTCACGCGGAACAAACAATGGGTATTAATGAGATGAATTCGCTCCGGCTTTTTTTTGCACCGATATTTCAGCATGGTCAACTGTTTCTAATGTAGATATAACTCTATTATTGCAACATAAACAATCGGGTTTTATTGAATTATGTGTAATTTTTTTTTTTGCTGCTATTATTTTGGTGGTCGAAATTTAACGATGACACATAAACACATATGTAACGTGGACATATATAGAGGAAAAGCTTGTAAGATGGAAAGGCTTGTTAGATGGAACAGTGCCACTTTTGACATTCACAGCGACAACACTATCGCGCTGTCAAGTGTTAACCTCATTTTTATACTAATGAAAATTGACACTTGCTTTTGGAGTGAATACACTCATTCGATTTAGCTCTTCCAGGTTTCATTATTCGAAAGTGTTGGCATAATTAAAATAGCAATAGGATTTCGAAAATAGGCCATAATTTTTTTTATGACTTCAAATAATTAGTTCCTTAGACTAAAAAATGAAAAGAATGATTAGTAGTTTCCATTTAATTCCAACTACCTTTATTGCTTATCTTGACAGATACGCGTATTTCGTCTATAATGGCAGACTTCTTCATTGTCGTGTACTAATACTCGACAGTTGAGTATGTTCTAGTTACAGGTATTCCACTAAGCAGCTCACACCCAGGATTCAGTTCCTAATGCAAAGTTGGAGTTTTTTAGTTCCTCTTTCGAAAGATGTCTTTGGATCCGCGAAAACATAAAAATTATACATTTGGGAGCGACACCGGCGTAGTGGTTAATTATACATGTTACGAGCAAAAAACGGATCGTGTTCCATCTTCAAAGCCTTTCCTCTACATATAAAACGTGGTTTTTCTCTGACTATTTCTGGACGTAAATTCATTGATGACTCCATCCACATCAAAATCATTCGTCATATCCTTGTGAAAGTGCAGAAGAGATGTTTGATTCAGTCGCTGCTCTCCCAAATTGGATCTCTTTAAAATTTCCAACCTTCGGAGCCCAGAAAACGATTGCTCAGCATTAGCAGAAGATATCGGAATGGTGATGAATACCTTCAAAAACGTAACAAATTCTGGTAGAAGACCTTTCGAATATGGTTGTTCCTTCAGATAGTCCACGACATCGGAGACACCTTCGATGGATTTGTAACCTTCTTTCAACAACTACAAAAACAAATATCGTTGTACCTTCAACCGCTGCGGATCAATGTCGCCTTTATAAAAGCTTAACATTGTCTCTTCATTTTTGTCATTGCCTTGTAGGAACTGTTCAACTTCCAAAAGGAATTTGAAAGATGCGGTGTCAAATCGACAGTCAAGAGATTTTTTTTTTTTTTGATGATTTTCACTTATTGTGATTCACGAATCTCTTCAGTCGAACGAGTAGTCTGTGGTTGATCGTCTGCCTCAAAACGTTTTGGAACCTCTTTTTTTTGCGTCTTAGGTGCTCATACTTCGGCAGGTTTATCCGAGGTTACCTTTTGCCAATATCCGGAAAAATCCTTCTGTCAAAATCTTAAGCTAGCTTTCAGTGCCTCGATCATTCGTTATGCTTCTTCCAAGCGCAGAGATTTCCTTTGCAATGCCGTGTTACACGGAAAAATGTGTAGCGAAATTTTTTTACCAGTGCCATCAAAATAAAAAATAATAAAACTCAAAATTCTCCATCATTCTCAAGAAACCAGATGCAACATTGTCAGAGAATGTTGTGAAAAATTCTACCAACGCCAGGGCAGACGATATCAACTACTTAACAGTCTTTCATGTGATCTTGTCGGGCAAAGCGTCATCTGATTTCAGAGCCTGGAAGATAGCAAGCCATTTTGGAGGATTTCTGAAAAAAAATGATCATATACTTAAACATATTAACCAAGTTCAACGAATAAGCCAAACAATTACAAATAATGCTCTCTTTTCGCCATCAAGGATTTTAGCTTGCATGCCATTTTTTTTTACCAGCTATATTCCTAGCACCATCATAGTACACTTTGAAACCTATACACTTTCAAAAAGGCAAATTAAATGGGATAAGTATATCCTTGATGACAGAATACAGCGTTGCAGCGATTGTGGATTCCACCTGGTAGAAACCGAGAAAAAAATCTTCGGTCTCCAACGAATTCAAGGTAAACCGGACGCACACGGAGAACTGCTCCATTCTAGAAATAAGGTCTGTATCTGCAATAATCCGGACACCTCAAAACATGAATAAAACATCAATTTCGCATTATATTTCCTTCGTAGTTGTTTATTTGAAGACAAAACATAATTATTCGGTATTTGCATAAAATTTTCGAACTTTGCGCTTAACTCCGTCCATTAGAGTTTGTACAGACTCTTAAGAAATCGTAAAAGCCATCTTTGTCCAAATTTGCTGGAAGTGTTTGTTGTGTTTGATTCCTTGCTTCTTTGTAGTGACGGAAGATTTACTCTTTTTGCCACACGTGCAAATTGCTTGCCACACAAGGTATTTTTTTGGGAAATTTCGATGCCTTCTTCGTTCTGAAATGCTCAGCTGTAGCATTTCTGGCCATAGCAGAATAAAAAGCCAGCCCTGGAAGCTGCTTGAAATCCTCCAGGACATAAGTTTCATCGTCTATAACAACGCATGAAAACTTCGTCAAATATTCGCAGTACAAACGTCGAGCCCGTGATTTTGCTGCCAAGTTCTGTTTGTCGTCGCGATTTGGAACTGTTTTTACTTCAAACGACTTATTCTCAAACGTTGTTTTGATTCTTGGACAGAACCAGGCGACATCCCTTTTTTACGAGCCACCGTTCGAATGGAGAGACTTGGGTTTTTCGTTAATATCCTTTTCACCCTTCGGTCCATGACAGGATCAGCGCGTTCAATGTTTTTGTAACTTCTCGGTTTCCTCTCCACCGTCAAACGTTCCGAAAATGATTTGAGCACATCGTGAACAGTGGATTTAGGCAAATCCAATGTTTTTGCAAGGTCCTGTATTGACAAGTCAGGATTTGCCGTACGCCCGTACAAAATTTGCTCGCGCACTTGTATTTCTTTCGTCGCCATCTTGAATACTAAACATGAAATGTTAACATCAATCATAGTCTTTTTCATCATAGACTCTCAACTATACCACAGTGAAATTCTTCATTCCTACGTGCAATATTTCAAAAGTTACAATGATTTGAAGGTGTCCGGATTAATGTGGATACAGACCTTATATGAAGTTAAATCGCAGTTTAACTCTCAGTTATTGAATAAATTTATTATGATGCAGAGGGAGACCCCGGCGTAGTGGTAAACATCCATACTTCTCACGCCAAAGTTTGAATCTCACCCCCGAAAAAGTTAAGAAAATGCCCAAAAGCAGTGTTTGCGTGACTAAAGGGTGATACGGTCAAAATTTGGTCAAGGGAAAACGCGTGTAAATCGGTGAAATCGTTTATTTAAAAAATCAAATTAAATTTCTTTTTCAAGTTCAATTAGTATAAAATTCAGGAAAAATATTCAGTTAGGCTTCCGCTTTTCCAAATCCGAATTGCCGGGCCTTACGCTTGACCCCTGCCATCAGATTTTGTACAGCCACCTTGTCCACCTTCTTCGCCGCAGAAAGCCAGTTTGCCTTGAACTGCTGCTCGTCCTTAGCAGTTTTTTTGGTCTTCTTTAGGTTCCGCTTGACAATAGCCCAGTATTTCCCAATTGGGCGGAGCTCTGGGGTGTTGGGAGGGTTCTTGTCCTTGGGAACCACCTGCACGTTGTTGGCGGCGTACCACTCCATGGCCTTTTTACCGTAATGGCAAGATGCCAAATCCGGCCAAAACAGTACGGAACAACCGTGTTTCTTCAGGAAAGGCAGCAGACGTTTATTCAAACACTCTTTCACGTAAATTTCTTGGTTGACAGTCCCGGAAGCTATGAAAATGCTGCTTTTCAAGCCACAGGTACAGATGGCTTGCCAAACCAGATATTTCTTTGCGAACTTTGACAGTTTCTGTGCTTGAAAATATCTGCTACCTTTCCCCTTCCTTTTGCCGTATAAAACTCCTGTCCCGGAAGCTGCTTGTAGTCGGCTTTGACGTAGGTTTCGTCGTCCATTACCACGCAGTCAAACTTCGTCAGCATCGTCGTGTACAGCCTCCGGGATCGCGCTTTGGCCGTCGTATTTTGTTTATCATCGCGATTTGGAGTCACTACCTTCTTGTAAGTCGATAGTCCGGCTCGTTTTTTGGCTCGATGCACGGTTGTAGACGATACACCCAGCTTATTTGCGGCATCTCGGAGAGATAGGTTAGGGTTTCGCTTGAAACTACCGGCAACTCTCTTTGTCGTCTCAGCGGCTTCCGGTTTTCGATTTCCCCCCGATCCAGACTTCCTGGCTGTCGACAAACGTTCCCCAAACACTTTAATTACATTTGTAACGGTTGATTTGGCAACTTTTAGCGATTTTGCCAACTTTGCGTGCGAGTAGCTCGGATTTTCGCGATGCGCGAGCAAAATTTTGATACGCTGCTCTTCTTGCTTGGACGGCATTTTGACAACTGAAGAGTGAATTCCAAAATCAAAATAGGAGCAACATTCTACACACACACACCTTCAAAATGAGGGGTGTTCAGGTTTTTTGATATTGACCAAAGTTTGACCGTATCGCCCTTTACGACGAGAGATGAACCAGTCCGACCCTGAAAATCTGGATAATCAAGAAACAAAAAGAAAAAAATACTATGATGCACTAACATTTTACATTTTTTATTTGAACTCGTGACTCCAGCGTAAGAAATATGGAAGTTAACCATTGCACGTAGATCGTTTCTATCAAGAATAGCTCTGAATCTTCAATGGACCCGATTAGTTCGTGATTCAACGTTCGAGAACTTCTTACTTACTTTACCAATCAGGCTAAGGCTGGGGTGGCGTCTGCTGTACACAGAACATGTTTTCATTCGTTTCGCCAGCCATGGAGTCCGCGAAAGATCCACAGGTCGCCTTCTACTTGACCTATCCACCTTGCTCGTTGCACGCAACTTGTTAACTGGGCTGTCGTCTGACATTCTTACCCAGCCCGCCGTAGCCGATTGTTTTTAGCGGTGTGAACGATGGGAGGTTCTTCCAGCAACTGGTGCAATTCGTGGTTCGTATACCTCCTCTTCGTTCCGTCTTTCATCTGCAATCTACCGTAGATAGTACGCAGCACCGTCCGTCCAAAGACACCAAGGATGCGTTGGTCCTCCACATGCATGGTCCATGTTTTGTGGCCGTAGGGGACTACCGGTCTAATTAATGTCCTGTAGATGGTCAACTTTTCAGTTCGATGAACTTTATTCGATCTTAGCGTCCTTTGGAGCCCAAAGTAGGCACATTAACCAGCTTAATTAGGTATGTGTATCTCTCTGCTGGTGTCATTATCAGCGGTCATCAATGAGCCCAGATACACCAGATCGTCTACTGCCTCGATTTCATCACCGCCGATCTAAACTCGACTAAACTTCTACGATATCTGGAACAAGCATGCTCTAATTTCACCCTTCAACATCTAGCTGTCAGATCAGAAACTGACTACTTTCAACCAAAGTGACTACTCTCTCAACAATAACTCCTCGCAAAACGCTCCTATGCAAGCATATTATACCACAAAACCAAAAGATAACCATCACACAAATTTCCCAAAACCGATTAAAACCTCAGCGTGAAAACTGCACTCATCAAAAGGCGTCTTTCGCACCTCGCGTTAAAAGGCCTGATGGTTGGTTGCTGGCTGTTTGATGCACCCCGATGCAGTCGAAACAATCAATGATGGCGTCTCGGCACGCCACACTCGTTAACACCAGTTAAAATCACACCCGGCTCGCCATTAAGTGACGGACGAACTCGTTCCGCTGTTTTCCCCGCGATTTTCCCTCCAATGTTCATTCACTTTTGAGCCGAAAATAATTTCCAGTCATCATGAATAATAATTGCTCGCTTAATTTGAAAACACAATTTCAATTTGTTCGAGCCCCGTTAAAAGCGAAAAAATAAAGTTAAGTGTATCGAATGATGGTTCCCTCTTTTCTTTTATTCGGATGATTGGCTGGGTTTGGGTTTCGTCGATCTTCGATGCTGAAAGATATAAGAAGCCGTGCGTAGCAGCCGCCAAGCCCCGCGGAGAAAGGATGGGACAAGGAAAGTACACAAGAGACAATTTCTGCTACCCTCAGACGACCAAAAACGACAGCAGCGGGTGAAAGACACGATGGAAGGGCGAGGGGCAGGCGGCTGAGCAGGGAGCGATGAAGTTTAAAAATTATTGATAAAATGTGTTTGAAATTTTAATGCACTTTCAAGTGGGAAAGTGTGTGTGCATGGGACCCGGGAGTGTATTTCGGCAGCCAACAAATTGCTTTCCGCTGTTATTGCCTGTTGCCCGGTTCGCTGCTGCTATTGCAGAGTTATAATAAGTACGTTTTATAGCGCACTCTTTTTTTTTCGAAGATTTAACAAGCCATTGTGTTTGGCATTCGTGTGCTCCGGTTTGATTCTTTTTCTTGGGTTTTCGGAAGACCATATTTGTGTGCGGAATGCGCTGGCAGTATGGGGGGACCACCAAAGACGCCGTTTTGGCAGCCTGAGTGAGATTTTCACTTTTTATTGCACTTTGAGCTTCGGTGCTTCGAGTGGTGTTGATGGGCTCAAGTGGTGGAAAATGTGTGCTTGTTTGTTTAATTATTGTTTCAACTCAGATGTTCAGGAAATAAATGTGAAGTGAAGGCGCTGGTCCTTTCAGTTTTGATCGATTTTCTGCGTGTACAATAGATAGCAATGGAATTTTTACAACAATCATATTTTGATTAGGACATCATGTTGCTAGATGTATGTGATTTGTTTTTTGGCAAACTATTTTGCTGATTTCTGGGGGCTGATTTAAAAGAAGTAGGAACTTCAACATGAATTTGGAATGTAAATCTTCAGAATATTAAATACCGTTCTTGGCCCTATGTGGTAGAGGGTTGGGGTTTTATTTTAACCTGGGTTTTATCTGGGCCCATTTGCCGAATAACTCAATCTCTGGACATCATAAATTGCACTCCATAAATTTTGGTCGTATAATATGATTTAATCATAACTACAAGAAGTCCTCGATATAGGTTGGCAATCGAACGAGTTATTCAGAAAATGAAGATGATGATGAGATACTACCCGCAGTTTATGGAATTTTCACTAATTGGGGTAAATAAGGTCTATCTTAGTTGTTTCAATTCATAAACCTTATTCATAAATTTTATTGGGAATTTAACTGCTAGAGGCGCTTCACTTTCGAGTTCCATTAAATGATTGCAGTGATGCTTCGGGATAATGGCTAATTTTATCCTAGGATATCTCGAGAGCCTCGCAAGTTAGGACATACCAGTCTTCAGTAAACTCGTCTTAGTGGTAAAGTCCTTCCTAAAGGTGTGTATGTATAAAGACTGGACTCGGAAAAAATGAGACACACAACAATGATCACCAAAAATTCATTTTAAATCAGACACTACTCAAATTTTCAGGGATTAAATAACTATATATTAGCTATGTTTTGGTGTAATTTATTTATTGAATTTCCTCCCCCAAGCTGAATGCTCTTACATTTCTCTTAACACTGCTCATGAGATCTTGGACGATGCTTTGTCCATCTTCCTTACACAATTTCTCCCAGTTTTTCTTCAAAGCTTCATCGGTTTTGAATGGGTTTTTCCGCTTTTCCTCAACTTTTTCTTCATTATCGCCCAAAACTTTTCGATCGGACGAAGTTCTGGTGTATTTGGCGGGTTCGCCTCCTTCGGGACCACATTAACGCCCTTCGCTTCGTACCAATCCATTACAGGCTTGGCGTAATGGCACGAAGCGAGATCCGGCCAGAACAGCGTGGGACCACGGTGAGAGCGGAGGAAGGGCAGCAAGCGCTTCTGCAAGCATTTCTCTCGATAAATCTGCCCGTTTATGGTGCCGGTTGTAACGAACGGCTTGCTGTACCGTCTGCACTCGCAGATCGCCTGCCACAACAGGTACTTCTTCGCGAATTTGTCCATCTTTCTCTTCCGGAACTTTTCCGGAACCTCCATGCGGGACGTACCGACAAAAAATTCAAGGCCGGGGATTTGTTTGGTGTCCGCCTTGATATATGTGACGGTGCCATGATGAGACAGCCTGGTTTAAACAGCCAGTCACGATACAGCTTCCGCGCACGCAATTTGGCCACCGTATTTTGCATGGCGCCTTCCTGACCTGAAAAACACGTAGCCCAGCCCGCTTCATGGTCTGCTGGACGAACCACTTCGACGAATTGACCTTTTTGGCCACGTCTCGGGTGGAAAGGTTCGGGTTATTCTTAAATTACAGCCTTATCTTCCGCGCCTTCTCTGGGTATTCCGTTTTCGGTTTTCGGCCGCTTCCAGCGCGCCGCTCGATGGTCTTCGTCTCCTGGAACATCTTCACAACGCGGGACACGGTGGAATGGTGGATTCCAAGCCTTTTGCCGATCTATCTGTGCGACTGACCAGGATTATCGATCACCGCGCCCAAGATTTGCTGGCGTAGCTCTTCTTGTTTCGAATGCATCTTGAAAACTACTTGACAGATCGCGATAGAATTTTACACATAAACATACCACTCTAAACTAGTATTCCCCAAAATTAAAATATTTTTTACCCACGCGATAAAAAGTTACACCCAAAACAAAGTGTCGCATTTTTTCCGAGTCCAATCTTTATGTGTGTATGTAGGAAGCCACCATCCTAGCGTGGGCCTTGCCCTGCATGCGGTTCCCATTAACAGAAAGATCATTTTTTGTTACCGTTCTAAATTCAACATATCGCTGTATGAAGGGCCAAAAAGGGTTGGGTAGGTCCGTAAGCAGAGACACTTACGCGAAACCTGCAGAAATAGGAGAATCTCCATCCAGCAATATAATCCTATAAAATGAATAACAAAATACGCAATTCAGTTAAGCTTTCCACTGGATGGTTTGTTTCAGAAAGGCGCGTCAAATTCATTACAACTATTGGAATGTACCAATCATAAATGATAGACACATCCCCTTCTACACTCCGGTTGGCCGTCCACTCCAATGTCCAATTTCAACTTCAATGATGCCCTGATGCACCCGCCCATCGCAGTTATGTTTCAAATCAATAAGGTATAAGGTTTTTACAATATATATATATATATATATATATATATATATATATATATATATATATATATATATATATATATATATATATATATATAAATATATATATATAATAAAAAAAAAAAAAAAATATGAGAGTGTGTATGAGTATATATAGTGTACGGAAATTTTTTAGAGCAGCCATGCTTTATGCTGTACCAATATGGTCTAGTTGTTGTGCTACTAGAAAAAAAAGCACTTCAAAGGATTCAGAACAAAGTTCTGAAAATGATTTTGAACCTGCACCCTGGCTCAGTAATACTGAATTGCATAGAATTGCGAACGTTGAGAAACTAGAAGAAATGTCCAACAAAATAATTCATAGTTTTAGACAAAAATCACTGCATACTTCAATTGCAATGATCAATTCTCTCAGTAGAGAAATAGTTTTAAGAAAACAACAGTTATTCTTACACGCAGGCAAAAAAAACCTGTTAGAATTATTGAATAGACAAGGTAAAAATGATATTAACACAATTAAATAATGTATGTATGTATGGTAGCCACCATCCCTTCTAGCCCTTGGCTTGGATGCAGCTCCACTTAATAGCAAGATCAAATTGAGCCACCGATCTGAATTCAAAATATCGCTGTATGAAGGGCCAAAAACGGAGGGGTGGACCCGTAAGCAGAGACACTCACGCGAAATCCACGGGAAATTAAGAATCTCCTTCCAACGATACGATCCAACAAATCGAATAACCCAATTCGCAATACTTATTAAGCTTTCTACAGGATGGCTTGTTAAGAAGGGCGCGTCACTCTCACTGAAACCGTTGGAGTAGAATTCACAGCATCATAATCGAATCGGTAGGATAAAGAAAATGATAATGTTCATTCCCTCCTAGACTCAGGCAGTCAATCAAACCATCGTCCAGTTTCAGCTTGAATGATACCCTGATGCTCCCTCCCAACCCAGTATTTATTATATATATAATGTAAATAATATGACATAATATTCAATATATGTATTATGGAATAGTGCAATGAAATATACAAGAATATTTAACTCAAATATGTCATAGATGGAATTCGTCATCCTGTAATTTTAATATGGTTATAAATAGAATAATATGATGAAATAATTAAAATAGTGATAATAATATGCAATAAAAAGATAATAATATGCAGCTTGGTGCTTTTTTACAGCTCAATCAGTGGCAGATGAATGTAATTCTGGAATGTGAAGGTCATATTGCAATTAAACAAAACATAAAACATTTAATTATACATAAAATTATAAAAAATATGTATGTATTTATGACATATGTATGTATAATCAGCAGAACGAAGAGCATTTATAAATTTTAAAATTAGTATCCAATAATGTAAATCAATAGAAAAATACCTTATGGTACAATGTAATAAAATATCTATATAACCTGGAATCACCTTCCTTGTAACCTTGAAGCAGATAAAATTTCATAATTATTATTATTATTTTTCCAATGAATATAATAATGATATGAAATAAGAATTGGAAGCAGCTATATGATGAATGTATACTGAAATGTAATGGTAATATTATCGATGACATGAATGGTTGTAAATAATATAATATGAGGAAATAACTGAAACAATGATAGACATATGAAAATTATATGCTGCTTGGTGCCTCATTACAGCTCAATCATTGGTAGTTGAATGTAATTCCGGAATGGGAAACCTTTTTGGCCAAACCATGTCGTAATTAAATGAAGTACAAACATGCATTATGGCATGTTATGTACGTATATAACATATGGGTCATAATCAGCAGAATTGAAAAGCATTTATTAATTTTAATAATATCCAATGATCTAATTTAATAGAAAAGATCCTCGAGCTACAATGACAAAAAAATAGCTATACTATCTGGAACAAACTTCCTTGTACTCTTGAAGCAGATAGAATTTAATTAATATTATTATTATTTTTAATAATAATTTCAATATGTTTTTAATAATATACCATGATGAAAATAATACGATGTTGCAATCAAATACTAAATAATGTATATATAATAATAAAATGCAGCCATTTGCCTCTTCGGCAGCGGTGTTAGTTGCTTTAAACTCTGAAATAACGGAAATTTCCAATGTGATATAATGAAACATAGTTGATCTCCTGGCAGCCGTTTTGCTAGGAAAATGTAAGCAAACAATAAGGCTTAATAAATCTAAAATAAAAAGAAATAAAAATAAAAACAAGAGGAAATTTGATTTATCCGCTAACTTTTGTTTCCCACTGGGCCCATAAATGATTCTTTATGCCTGTCTAATAGAAGATGTACGATCAATGTTAGGTTTTGTATTTTTAATTGTCTTATGATAAAAGAAGGGAAAAAATTGCATTAAAAACCATCGTATACATAGCGTGAGTTAGGTTGGCTTAGACTCATAACGATGCATAAATGCGGAGCTGAAAATAGCATTAAAAATATTGTGAAGGTTTTGTGATAATATAAAATTATAATAACCATTATATTTGTTATGTCTGCAGATTGTGGTCCTGCTACAATTGTAAACGGACTTGCATTATCATAGCCACGAGGGAAAAAATAATCTTAAATTATTATACCTGAAATTAGCACTGAAATTATTATTATCTGAAATTAGCACCGTCGGACCGTATTAAGAATACTTCCATTTTTCGTGGTAGGGTAAGATTTCAGCATACTACCTTACCTTACCTTACCGCACCTCCTTGGTGGACACAGACGCTCGGCACGCACCTCCTCAATCTAGCTGAAGTCAGAAGGACAACAGTGCCCAGGCTGCACTACCAGCTAAGTACGCAACCCTTAGCTGGCGGTCTTTGTCATCTCTTGACCCGTGGAAGCATGAGGTAGGAACTTGTGAGGACCAGGGCTATGTTGCGGGGACGCACGCTCCCTGCCCGTTGTCGACTCACCATTTTGCAGCCCTTAATAAAAATTATATATTTTTTTTATTTTGATTTTTAAATATATATAATTATTATTGTAACATAATAATAATAATAAAAGTTGAATTTTTGCACATTTTAAAAATTGTTCTCATTAAAATTTAATAAGATTGGATATTTTTATTATTATTGTTTATATGATCATTGTTTAAATTTCAATATGAATGATAATTATAATTTAGTTAATAATAAAATGATTTGAATAATAATTATCGTCAGTATTCCATGTCGACTGATTCCAATACTTCCAGTTTTGACTAAAAAATTCTTGCTGGAAAATAGCCAAAATGGTCCCTGTTCCCAAACCTGGCAAAGATCCGCAAAAGGCTATCGCTCCATTAGCTTTTTCTTCTTCATCTTAAAGTTGACACTGATTGATGTTCCCTCTTTTAGATCACCTTTTACTGTGCTTACACCAAACAATAATTCAATTCAGTACTAATCTGAAGCTCTCCGCAGTCCGGATGGTCAGGTTCTGAACGGAAAATCATCAAAATCCATCTTCCATTGAACATCAATTAGTCCGCCCTAGTAGTTGCCTGACTTGCAGTCTTTTTTCCAAAGCCGCACTCAAACGCTGTTTTCACAAAATAAACATAATACGTAATAATGAATTGATTAGCACAAATATCGCGGAGTTCAAACAAAAAAACAGAGAAAAATATGACAGCAAACAAAAATTCAACCGCCAGTGAAATTTGAGGTTCTCATGATAGCTATGAAAATACTGTTACTGTACTGAACATACTCAATGCTTATGAATACGTAATAAACGGTAGTAAAAATATTATGAATGTACTTTAATAACAAATTTTCGACTGTCATTAACGTAATTGTGTTATCAACGTGCTGAAAGCTGTAATTAATATATTTCATTTTGCCTGCTTCGGGATTAAAGCTTATTGCGTGCCCTTCGCAGAGTACCAACTAAAATTATAAAGTTGAGTTCAATGTTAGAAAGCACCAGTGCAACAGAGATTATGCCGAATTGTTGCCAAAAACGGAAACCTACTGTACCAACAATTTGCATCTCACAACCACATGAATCTCCATAGTGGTATAGTCCCGCTTTGTAGTTGCACCATTTCCGACTGAGCTATGAGCCGTCACCGAGGGAAGAAAGAGTAGTTCAGTTTTCAAAGCCTCCTAGCCCATTATTACTCCAAATTAAAGATGGAAAGAAACATACCTCGACTTCTTGTTGCTTAGCATCCCGTTTTATTAAATTTTCTGCAAACTCCAGTGATTGACCTTTTTTCGATCGATTCGACATTAATTGTATGTCTTCAGCAAACCTATTTATTGAAATCTCCGAACCATGCAACGTCATCAGTGCCTAGAACTATCTGTCGGGATTCAACCGCTCTCGCTTTGAAGTCCTGTTCCTCAAATTGTGTGTTTTCTCACCGGCGAAATTCGACACCAAGTTTCATTATGCGAAATCTAGCCTCGAAATCATAACGCAGATCGGACCACCGTGATAAGCCGCGGTCCTCCCCGACAAAGGTCCGTGATTAATTAAGGTACGACTAATTTTGCAAATTTTTAAAGAATCACACATTACCCCCTCGTTTGGAGTGAGTCATTCGCGGTGCTCTGCGGTGCTAAGATCCTTGATGGTTACAGCCGATAGGACGAAGCTTGTTATGTGGAAATGATAATTTTAACTTTGCATCTTTTCGGTAGAACTTTCAAATGACAAACATTTCCATTCGCTCAAGGATTGAAATCAAAGACCCGAAGCCGCCCGGAGATCAGGTTGGTCACTTTATTACAAATGTAGAAACAATTAAAACCGTGGTGATATATCTGCACGAGAGGCGGCTTCTGGTGGCCGTTCCACGAAGGGACACGTCTCAGCCCAATGCAAGCCTCCTCTCCGGGGGGTAATAAAGAAATGGAAAATAATTTTAATGAAGCGACATAGGTATATCTTATTACGTTGTTGACGAAAGGCCTTCTCTTTTTTATTTTTCTGCCAGCACGTGAGATTTTACGCGTTTTCGTCTTGTAAATTTGACCCATGCGTGGTTGTTATTCCGTTTATTCCCTCGGTGTTTAAGATCCATCTCTCGAAATGACGGACAGGGCGGGTCGTGGTGTCCAGCAGAAGCAATAGCAGCAGCAGCCACGACGGCGGTGAGCCGCTTGGCGGCATCATTGGTAGATTGCGCGGAATGGATGGGTTTGCCTCGACAAGCACGGAGATAGGTGGCCGATGATAACCTTTTGTGGGTTTTTTCGAGAAAATTATGCCCGAAATCTTTCAGTGCCGCCGACAACTGCGAGGACTAGGGGTTTTACTCTTGATGGGTCTGGAAATGGTGGCCACTTAATTAGTGATTATTCAGGTGAGCGTAATTTAATAGTCGATGGAGACATTTTTTAGTTGCTCCCGCTTTAGGTAATTGCAAATTGATCGAAAACGCTGCTAATTATCTAGAAATGGAAAATTGTGGATCACCATAAGTTAATTGTACCGAAAATGAATGAACACTGGTGAAACAATATTTTATTTAGATTATTTGGGTTTGGATCCACTCTGAACATGAACAGTGAAAACAAAGCTCTTTTCCTGTCTCCTATCAGACACCAACCCGCTGTTGACCCGACATCTCAAACCTGACCCAAATTTAACCTGTCATCTTACTATCCGGCATTGATCTGAGTATTCTTTATTTTTTAAATAGTTACGCGATGTGCTCTAATGGACCGAATTGCTAGTCAAGCAGTTTATCCGGTACTTTCTGCCAGAGATCTTAAAAAAATTGACCACTTAGTCGAGCTGCTCTTACTTGTGTAATATCCTGTAAAAAGCGCTGCTTTCCCTTCGAAATGATAATAACCAATTCGCTTGAACAATTTCCTCCTTTATTACCGTCTTTACACTGACTCAAAACCTCTCCTTCATTCTGTAGGATACCACATCCTCCCGGTACACAAAAATATGACAAATTACTTGAAATCGCTTTTTGTAGCCTTAACAGTAATCTGCTACTTCCACAGCCTCAAGGAATCGCCGAGGGCGTTTTATTTGTCTTGGGTTCTTGCGTCTTGGTGGTTCATCTTCTAGGGTTGGTTTCTTGAGCTTGTTGTGACGTTTGCCTGTTGATTCTACTGCTGATGGTTTCTGAGGTGTCGGCTGGTGCTGTTGTGGACTAGGGTCTGTGGAGAATTAATATGTTACAATAGATTATACAAGAGAATAAAGGATTCGGATGTTGATTATACAAAGGTGTTTGCTTGTTGTTTCTGTTTTCCTCTTTAGTAAAACCTGTATCAGCATTTTCTCCAGCTTCCTCCACCTTCCGCTAAATATATTTTTTTAACAGTTTCACATTACGATCGTACATTCTGTTCGTTGACATATCCATTTTGTACAATTGTAGCTCGCCCTGCCCCTGTGATTTGAACGACTTTGTGCAGTTAATTTTTTTAAGTAGAATCAGCCTTATCTCTCTTCTGCTGGCTAACCAAAACCGTATCACCAACCTTAATCTGCAGCTCCTGAGCGTGACGGCTGGTGTCTGCTCGCATGTTTCGATTGAATTTGGCCAACTGATCTCGGTCACGCAGCTCTCCATCAGCTTTAAGCTAACTGTCCGTTCGCACATCTGGCAAAAAAACATCTGATTGCTCTGCCAAACATCAGTTCCGCTGGACGAGTTTTGGTTACATGACGAGGCCACGAATTGTAAGCTGCCACATAGTCAGCCAATGCTTCCTTCCAGTTTTGTTGTCCAAGCTTCGCGATCGCAGTTATTTTAAAGACTGTATTCGATGAAATTTGGACACACGCAATTGTTCGTAACTTTTTAGCGTGTGGGTAAAAATTATTGAAATTTTAACTGAATGTATTTCATTGTGTTGTGTCAATTGTGTAATGAGTTTCGTGAAAATCGGTCGTGTGATTTCAGTGATGGCTTCGAATGAAAAAAAAAAGTGCGCCAACAAATTTTGGGCACTCACTTCGAAAACCCAAACGCTTCTCATCGATGGATCGGAAAACAGCTCGGAATCGCACATTCAACCGTATCTCATGTGATCAAAACGTTCAAGGACCGTAAGACAACCAAGCGGAAAAATGGTAGTGGCAAAAAACGTGGCACATCAAATCCGGAGAAGGCCAGGATGGTATTGAACCAATTTAAGCGTTATCCTAACATTTCGATCAGGGATGTTGCGAAAAAGGCGAAAGTTTCAGTTTGTTTTGTGCAGAAAACAATGAAACGTTCTGGATTACATGTGTACAAGGTCCAGAAGGCACCGAACCGGAGCGATAAACAGAACCCGGTGGCCAAAACTCGTGCAAGAAAACTGTACAGGGAGTGGCTCACAAAACAGTTATGCATTGTGATGGACGATGAGACCTACATTAAAGCCGACACTAAACAAATGCCAGGACAGGAACACTACGTCGCCACCTCAAAGTTGGCCGTTCCGGAGAAGAAACTGTCGAAATTCGCCAAAAAAATCCTTGTCTGGCAAGCGATCTGCGGATGTGGCAAAATGAGTCAGCCCTTCATCACCTCTGGGACCGTCAACGGACAAATCTACAAGGACGAATGCCTCCAAAAACGACTTCTGCCCTTCTTGAGATCTCACGATGGCTCGACACTGTTTTGGCCGGATTTGGCATCTTGCCACTATGCCCGGACCGTCTTAGACTGGTACAAAGATAATAATGTAGTTTTTGTACCAAAAGACGTCAACCCTCCAAACACTCCGGAACTTCGCCCAATTGAAAAATTTTGAACAATCATGAAGGCAAAGCTCGTTAAAACTCCAAAACTGATAGAAAATGAACTTGAACTAAAGAAAGTGTGGTTAAAAGTAAGTAAGCAAGTCGGTCCTATCATTGCCCAAAATTTGATGAAAGGGGTCAAGGCAAAGGTGCGGGCATTTGGGTTGGGAGAAGAGGTTCAATAAACCAATGATGTCAAAACTCAACCATTTAGTAGTACTTTATTTCCAGAAAGTTTGAAAAGAATCGGGCTCAAGGAAAATTTTTGGTGACCTATTTTGTGTGTCCAAATTTCATCGAACACAGCTCATTCTCCGTAGGATTAAGCGGTAAATCCCTCCAAGAACTATCAAGCTTGGTGCAATGACCAAGGGATCAACCGTCCAGTACCTCATCAAACGGTTTCTTAGAGGACAAACGGGATCGTCCATGCATCCAAGGAATGTGAACAGAAAAAAACTGACACCGCAAGATGAACGCTTTGTGATGTGAAATTTTAGAGAATTGTTTGAAATCTTCTGCTGTGAGCATCACGAAAAAATTGGTCAGAAATTAAAGTGTTAGTTTTGTTTGGAAAGTCCGTGATGTGCTAAGAAGTAACAACTTTAATGCAAGTGCCTAGTAAGAAACTTCATCAGGCGAAAAATAAAAAACTTCGATTTGACTTTGCTAAACAGCACGAGAACAGCTCCATACATCTTATTGGGAAGATGTTGTATTCTAGATAAGTCAAATTCAATCATACTTGTTGAAAGGTGGTCCATTATCAGCTTTCAAGTTTTTGGAACGTAGTAAGTGTTGAAAACTCTCTTAAGAGCTTTCTTAATGGCCTAAGTTTCGGTTTTTCCCATAGGAATGGCAACCAAAAATCGGGAATAGTTGTCCGTAAGAACCAGTGCTTTCAAGTTATGTACGTCAGATGCTGTGGCAAAATCCATTGAAACATAATCCCAAGGATTTTTTGGAAGGCAATGTAACCAATTGACATTCTGGGCAACTCTTTACATACTCCTCGATTTGCTTGTCCATACCAGGCCACCATAGACCTTGCCGCAAGAAATATTTTTCATAGTGGACATTCCAGGGTGAACGCTCTACCATGCAACGCCGATGGCAAAACCATTTTTTCCTCCTTCATCAGTACATCTCCTTGCGTATGTAGGCTTCTTTGGAATGGAATATGAAGCGTCGGCCGAGAAGATAATAAGCAAATCGTTCCATAGCCCAAACGATGGCAAGTGTTTCACGGTGCAACTGCGAATACCTAAACTCTGCATTTGTCAGACTTTTAGATGCACCAGCAATGATAGAATGTCCTGAAGCGTCCTTATCCTCTTGTACTAAATAGCAGTTGCTCCAGAATCTACCAAAAACGTCATCAAACAGCATCGTTTAACGAAACAAAATCATTCAAAATGTTGGTCACTATCTACCTGGTTGATCAATTCAGTCTCCTTTTTAAACTTCTCGTCACGTTCTGGGTTCAGCCGCTTCCCCGAGTTGACGAAGCTGGAATTGCTTCTCGGCGAACGACAATAACCAGCAAAATGGCCCACCTTATTGCAATTGAAACACTTTGTACGGTATGCCTTACATTCTCGCCGGCCATGTGATCGGCCACACTTATCACAGCTATTAGATGGATGCTCCTTAGAACTCCAGAAACGGTTACGTGGGTTTGCATTGTACGGCCTAAATCACCCCTTCGACGGACCATGATAACGATCCAGAGCATTACGGAACCCAAACTGCCTAACATGCAATGCATTAACCGGCCTAACACCTGTGGCTGGGGATGCGTCCTGCTCTTGGCCACTAGAAACCTGAACTTCTTCCGCGAACTTCTTCGCCTCGTCAGCTTCTGATCTTATATAGTCTAGGTGCTTACAATGGTTGATGATGCGTTCTAGGTCATTTCCGAGGAAATCGGACATCTCGAATAACTTTTCTCCAATTCCTGGCACAAATCGTCGTAACAAAGCCTGCACGAATTCTTCATCCCGTTGCTCACGCTTGAAATCGCAGAATTTGGCGCAACACCCAGTCCAAAAATGCTTTCGTGTTTCTCATTTTCATGTCCCGGAACATCATGCGTTCTTTTGACGCATCACAGGTCTGGTTAAAATAACGGTTTAGCGCCACTATGGTTTCCTGGTAAACATCCTCAGCTGATTCTGGCACTGAATTGTGCTGCATATCAATGATACTCATCACGTAATCTCCAGCAAAGATGTTAAAGCCAGTGAGTTTGGTTGCAGCGTCCACGGGCTCCTTGCAAGAACCTATGCGCTCATATTGGTCCCTGTATCGAATCCACGCCTTTCTCTTATTAGTTGGCAATGATCCGTCGAAGCTCTTCAATGGCCACGAACCTGCAAGCCATTCCAATTTGACTCCCCCTCGTTCGAAGTTCTGCCGTGATGCAGCATTCATGTGTCTTGGTGGTCTTACTATAGACACTCAAGTAATAGACTGGCCAACGTGTGTCTGGCACAGTTGATGTATCCAAAACAACTGTCAAATCGTATGGGAAATGTTCGTTTTGGATACAACATGGCGGCACGTTGACGGGTCTGTTACTTGAGTGTATATAGGTCTTACGGCATCGTACGATTTATCACCTGGGTCATCGGCTGACAAAACGTCGGATTCGCGCCGAATTCCACTCATTCTAGAATTACAAACAACAAAATACACGTAAGTCGACTTTGATACTAACAATTTTCTCCCTTTTTATTTACACTACTCATCGTTCGGATTAAATTACTTGAGTTTTCTTGCACAGCGTAAATGAAAACAAACAAAATTATTCCTTTTTTTCAACAACAACACGCCGAATACTTCTTTCAGACAACTGCCAAGATTGGTAACGCGAACGAATGAAAGAGAAGGCAAATAGCAAATCTCTTTTTTCTGGGATTGCTTTTCTCTCGCTTACTCATTTGACGTTCCCTCCTTTTTTTTCCATTTCGAGTAATAACAAGCGATATACGACTCACTAAGAGTAAAATATATGCCTCGATAGTCATTCAAGGTAGCAGTGATGCCAGTTTAGATTATTTTGTAATTAACCGTTTCTATTAAAACTTCCACCGATCCCGTTTTCTTTCATTTTGGTTTTGCTTTGAACCTAATCCATTTAAACTTTTATACATTTTATCATTTTGTTCTTATTTTCTCTTAACCTGCTCATAGAGAGCTATACAACTTAGATTTTCCTTGGCTTTGAGCTGAACTCAGCGAAAGTTATTCACTTCAATACTTCGCTTGGGCATGAGCTTTACTCAGCGCATGTGGTTCTCCTCTTCCCTTTGTACTCTTGGTTCGGAGCTAAACTCAACGCAAGATTTCTTAATTTTAACTCTATCGAATTACACTGTTTAACTGGCAACCCTTTCCAGCTTCTCGAAATTGGCTGCTCGTTGTCTCTGCAACCTTTTTCCTACTTACCAAGCTTTGGGATTTTGATTGAAAATACTGAAAAAATTGCCTGTTTCAATTTCGGAAGAACACCTCGCATGCCTCAAAATGGTTTGACTTTGTTGGCAGGATCGCCAATGTAATATCCTGGAAAAAGCACAGCTTTCCCTTCGAAATGATAATAACCGATTCGCTTGAAAAACGTTCTCCTTTATTACCGTCTTTACACTGACTCAAAATCTCTCCTTCATTCTGTAGGATACCACAACTAGCACTCGAACTCCGAAAGCAGACATCATTTTAAGGTAAATTTTTCTAGAATCTCAAAATAAATTTTGCACATTAATGAGTTTCACAAAAACTTTTCACTTATTGTTCTCCGAACTTGTTAATAGTGGTTTTCACAGTCGTGTGGTGGACCTAATCGTTTGTCAAAATTGTTCATTTTAGGACCCTTCTCACAAAGCCATTTGTCCACAACTCGCATTTTTAATCTCCCTTTGATTTGTGATCTACCGGCAATAATAAAATTTCAACAAACAAACGAGTACTGATTTGGTTTTTGAGTAGGAGCACTCTTAACGTTTGCAGCTTATTTTCAATACACCACTTAAAAAGGGTGGATTAAGAATGGCTAGAGAAGACTTCTACGGAAGTTGAGATCCTGTTTGATACATCATGAGCGAGTCATTGAAACGTTTGCTGAGAATGATGACATTTGTTCACCTTGTAATCAAAAACTGCCGTCGTAGAACGAAACAACAGCTGCTAATTTTCGGTTGCTCGACACAAGAAAAGCAACAGAATATGGTGATCAGCATCTTGGCTTTAACACTTGGCACTCGTTGAACATGCCACATGTTGATTCATATCACCACAAGTATCTTCATACCAAGCTGAAGGTTGTTCTCTACAAAGTTCGACTGCGGTTCCAGCCAGCGTACACGAATTCATCAAGCAATGGTAATAACCAATGACAACAACGTACCTTTCCCAGGTATTGATGACATTTGGTGAAAATACATTTGGTCGAATCACATTTACTACTACTAAAATTGTTTTAATTTTCATGCTTTGCCTTATATTCTAAATTAAAATTTCCAAGTGTTTTAGCCCATTGGGCTCTTCAGCTTTGTTAAATGTGTTCTGTGTGTTTTGTGTGTTTGGTGTGTTTTATGTTTTAATCAATTTTTCAGATCAGCCCTAAAGGCTCTGTTAGTAAAAATTTGATGACCTAACTAAACAAAAACTATAGCTAAAGTTTGAAAATCCTAGGGGTGGGAGAACCAGATTCCGGATGACCTGGTGATCCGATGTCAGGCAGCGTGCCCTGTACCGATTGATAGACTCACTAAAGCGATCATCGAGCATTTTTATCTCGGCCAGATGGTGGACCTCAGATGTTCTTGTCCTCGGAGGGGTGTTCAGGATCACCCTGAGGAACTTATTTTGAACACGCTGGAGTTTCAGGTGATGTATTTTTGCGCAACTCTCCCAGATTGGCATGCCGTACTCGATGACTGGAAGTATGATTTGCTTGTAGACAGCAAGCTTGTTTTTTAGGGATAATGTAGACCTTCTGTTGATCAATGGGTACAGTAGCTTCAACAGAACGTTACACTTTGTGACAGTTTTGTCAACCTGCTCCATGAAAATAAGCTTGCTGTCTATGGTAATTCTAAGATAGACAGCTGATTTTGGCCCATTCAACCGTTGTGTTGTTTAGGCTAATTTTACAATCCTCAGGCGGAACAAGTCTGGGAGAATTGGAGTATGGGAAGAGGATGACCTGGGTCTTCGCCGCGTTAATACAGATCTTCCATTCGGTGAAGTATTCTGACAGAACATTCAGGCTTCACTGCAGTTTAACTGTAAACGCTCTTGTTACCCTACGATTGTGGATGACTGATGTATCATCGGCGAACAATGACAGAGATCTTTTTTCAGCGGGAGCGGGGGTATGTCCGAGGTGAATAGGTTGAACAGAAGTGGACATAGTATACTTCCCTGCGGAGCACCGGTGGCGATCTCCTGTGCATCGGAAACTACTTAACATACCTTACCAATCAGACCAAGGCCGGTGTGGCCTCTGCTGTACACAGAAGGTGTCTCCATTGTGATCGGTCCATGGCTGTACTTTGCAAGCCTCGCTGTCTGCGGAGGGTTCGCAGGTCGCCTTCTACTTGATCGGTCCACCTTGCTCGTTGCGCGTCTCTTCTTCTTGTACCCGTCGGTTGGTTTTCGAGAACCATTTTCACAGGGCTGTCGTCCGACATTCTTACGACATGCCCAGCCCATCGTAGTCGATCGATTTTTGCGCTCTGTACGATGGGAGGTTCTCCCAGCAACTGGTGCAATTCGTTGTTCATTCGCCGCATCGAAAACTGCACCTTGCAGCGAAACACGGAATGTCCTGTCCGACAGATAATTTTGAATTACCTTCACCAGGAAGATAGGAAGATCGTATCTCTTTAGCTTATACACCAGGCCATCGTGCCACACGTTATCGAAGGCCTTCTCGATATCGAGAAGTGCCCCGGCAGATGATTTCGCAACAGACTTGTTCTGCCTGAGGATGTTGGTTACTCGGTTAAGTTGGTGCACTGTTGAGCGACCGAGTCGGAATCCAAACTGCTCGTCGACCAAGACGTTAAGTTCGTCGGCAGACGAAAGAAGCTGACGGTGGATCGCTTTCTCAAACAGTTTTGATACTCCTGAGAGAAGGCTGATGGGCCTATGGCTCTTGGAACAGGAAGGATCTTTCCCAGGTTTCTGGATGGGGATGACTTTGGCTGACTTCCAACACGAGGGGAAGTAGCCAAGTCGGAGGCATTGGTTGAAAACCATCGCCAGCTGGTTATAGAACTGGGGGCTCAATTGCTTGAGCTCCAAGTTCATGATGTTATCGAAACCTAAGGCCTTCATGTTCTTTGAGCCTTTGATATAAGTCAACAATTCGTCAGTTGAGATCTCCAACTCCTCTTTGAAGTCGTTGGGGCTTATATGGATGGTAGTAATAAGGGCGCTAACGGCAGCTTCGTGTGGACTGACGATGTTTTGTCCGAGATTGTTGGAGCTGACGAAGTTTTGACTTATCTCAGCAGCCTTTTCTGCAGGAGTTATCAGCCGATCCTTAGAGCTATTGCTGCCTTATGGAGTCAACGGTGGAATGGGATTTGGCTTAGTTTTCAAATTTTTTTTCAACCTCCAGAACGGGTTTGCACAATCTGGGAGAGAGCGGATCTTGTCCTCAAAATTGTTATTCTTAAGGTCCACCATTCTGGCCTTAGTAATTTTCGTCACTCGATTACAGTGACTTTTTAGCGTTGGCAAACCAGTTCACTGGTATTGCCTTCGAGTGGAGTTTCGCAATTGGATTAAATCTTTAGTGGGTCTATCAATGGGTACAGAGTTGCGAACCTGATCAATCACCGGCACATGTTGCTCCCGGGCCTGGGAGATCGCTTGCTCGATGCTCTGCAGCTGGCGTTCGATGTCATCAACCGACTCGAGGTGCACGTTGAAATCGACGGTGTCGTCGACATCTGGCACGATGGTGGTTCCGTCTGGAGTTCCGATGCCGGTTGACCGAGGACCCAACTTCGGCCACCACTGGATAGTGGTCCGAGCGGAGCTCTTGGTGGGCTGGGCGATGTTGTTCCCCATGTTGGTGAGGAAAATGTCGATTGTCGAATGGACCCCAGATCTGCTCAACCGGGCCCAGGACGGTGTAAAGGCCCTCTTCCAGGTCTTCCTGCAAAATTATTCCGTTCCGGTTGCGCCGGATGTTCCCGCAGGTTTCGTGTTTCGCATTAAGGTCACCAGCGATGATAAACTTCCCTTGCCCCCGAGTTAGCTTGCGAATGTCGTTCCGTAGGATCGTTGTTGTTCCGTTAGCGGTGCTGACTTACTTGCGACAATATGCCGCGATGATGGTGATAGGGTCGACGGCAGTTTCGACCTCGACTCCGATGGCTTCGATAGACTGCAGCTGAAAACTCGGAAGCAGATGGCAGTTCATGTTGTAGCGCAGGGTGATCGCAACTCCTCCTCCACTAGAGCCGCTACGATCAAATCACACAATCCGGTATCCTGGGATGAAAACGCTAAACTCTGGCTTGAGATGTGTCTCGGTGGCGATGGCGATGTCGATGACCTTCCTGTAAAGGAAGTCACCGAGCTCAACTGTTTTGTTCCGGATGGCACAAGCATTCCAACTAGGGATGCTGATGGTGTGATTATGGTCCATATTGGAAAATAAATTTCATCATCACGGATGTGGCTGATTGAGCTGTTCTTCCTTCGAGCGGCAGGAACGTAGTAGGCGGTAGAGTTCTTGAACGAACTCGACGATTTGCTCCGAGTCGTAGAGCTGTCCATCAATGGGTGGTTGCGTGGAGGTACTGCAACCCGGATTGCACCAGCCTGGAGGAGGAGCCGGGCTGGGGGCGGCGGCAGCTGCCGTGAGACGTTGTTGAACGGAGGCCGGTTGGCGGTTGGTATGGCGGTGATTTAATGGGATCGGCGGTAGGTTTGGCACTTGATACCGAAGCGTCGGGACTTGGTACCGAGGTGGTGGACGGCGTTGTCCAGGCCAGGACTTGGTGGACGCCTGCTTGCGGATCGCCAAAAACTCTGCACGTTTGGGACAGGTTCAGTTGATGCCTTCATGATTTGCACCACAGTTGGCGCATTTTGGAGGGGCACCTTCGTCCATTGGTGCACAATCCTTCGTCGTGTGTGCCCCGGCACATTTACAGTACTGGAAGAAATAAAGTGCTCACCCGGAAATAATTATATCATTGCTTCATAACTTCATCAAATTTGATTATATTATTTAGCTTTCTTCTGCAAAGTTGACTTAATTTGCGTTATCTTTCAGTTTTTGTAGAAAAAAAAATTGCTATTCTCTTGAAATCAAAAAAAACTTTTTTTACTTAAATTAAGTTGTTTTTGAACTGGAAGAAAAAAAGTGCTCACTTTTACCTTATAATATTTTACGGTGTTTTGTTCGTTCCCAGTCGCTGATATTGACATATCCTCTTATTGTTGTTTATGCGCGGTATATTCAAGAACAATTTTTCCCCGTTTTACTTGTTCGTTATTCGTGTTTTAAGATGGAAAGTAAGCAAATCCCCCTAAAAATCCGTAAACTCATCGTTCGAGACCACCAGAACCATGAATCGTTCCGGAAGATTGCTGCTAAGTATGCTTTAAGCTACTCTGGTGTAAGGAAGGTATGGAAGAAATTCGAACAATGTGGAAGTGTGGCAGACAAATCAGGTCGTGGGAGAAAGCGGCTTACGTCACCACGCGAAGATTCGAGAATCGTACGAGAAGCAAGAAGATGCTCATCAATAACCAGCCGTGCTATACGTGAGAACTTGAATCTGAAGGTATCCGAAAGAATTATTCGCTACAGGCTGCAAGAAGCTGGATTGAAGAGCAAGTATGCAAGTCGAGGCCCTCTAATCAGAAAAGTGAATAGAATCAAACGATTGAAATTTGCTCAAAAGTATGCGGAACAGCCCGTAGAATTCTGGAAACGAGTGGTATGGTCTGATGAGAGCAAATTTGAACTGTTTGGCAAGAAACAGCGCCCTCGTGTTTGGATAAAGTCGGGAGAACGCTTATTGGATCAGAACGTGCAGAAAACTGTAAAACATGGTGGCGGAAGTATTATGGTTTGGGGGTGCTTCTCGTGGTCCAGCGTTGGAAATCTCGTAGAAATCGAAGGTATCATGACTGCTGATCGTTACATTGATATAATCAATGAAAATCTGGAGGAATCGCTTCTTAAAATGGGGCTTGAGGAAAGCTTCATTTTCCAGCAGGACAATGACCCAAAGCACACAGCACGAAAGTCAACTGCATTCTTCAAAGCAAATCGCATTAAACTGTTGGAATGGCCACCACAATCACCTGACCTCAACCCGATTGAAAATTTGTGGTCGATTTTGGATAGACAGGTGGATAAAGGCGAAGTGACGAACAAAACCAAGCTTTTCAAAGCTTTAAATGAAGCGTGGCAGAACATCGATGAAACATATCTGCACAACCTCGTCGAAAGCATGCCACGACGTCTACAAGCAGTGATCCAGGCAAAAGGTGGACATACTAAGTACTAAAAGCTTTATATACTGTGTTTTCTTTACAATTTCTCTTGTGAGCACTTTATTTTTTCCAGTCGATAACAGAAAAGGTTCAATAAAAATTAAGATATAAATTTCCAGTCCTAGATTTTTATTATTTTCTTTGCACGAAACGATAAAACGGAAGAATAAGATGAATTATGTCGAATACAGCTCAAGGTTTTCTCTGAATGTGTAAAGGGTGTCACTCTTCAAGATTATTCGTTTTGGTGAGCACTTTATTTTTTCCAGTACTGTAGGAAGACAAAATTTTACACAACAACACAACGTCCCGCCACCCCGCCGCCCCCCCCCCCCCACGTTCCCCCCCCAAAAATTCCCCCCCCCCCCCCAACCAAAAAGAAAAGGGTGTGACGGCCCACACCGAGCGATTTTTCGCCCCCCCCCCCCCCACCCCCAATTTTTGTGTTTCGCCAAAAACACCACAAAAGTCCCGAATACAACGTGCCCCCACATCATCTTTTCATCGACTTCAAATCAGCGTATTATACAATCGATCGAGACCAGCTATGGCAAATCATGCACGAATATGGATTTCCGGAAAAACTGACGCGGTTGTTCAAAGCAACGATGGATTGAGTGATGTGTGTCGTCCGAGTATCAGGGACGCTCTCGAGTCCCTTCGAATCTCGGAGAGGGTTACGGCAAGGTGATGGATTGTCGTGTTTGTTGTTTATCATTGCATTGGAGGGTGTGATTCGAAGAGCTGGGATAGACACGAGTGGCACGATTTTCAGGAAGTCTGTCCAACTATTTGGCTTCGCCGACGACGTTGATATCGTAGCACGTAACTTTGAGACGATGGCGGAAACGTACATCAGACTTAAGGCTGAAGCTGGTAGGATTGGGCTTGTGATTAATGCGTTAAAAACAAAATACATGAAGGGAAGAGGCTCGCGAGAAGACAATGTTAGCCTCCTAGCACAAGTTCAGATCGACGGTGATGAAATCGAGGTAGTAGACGAATTCGTGTATCTGGGCTCATTGGTGACCGCCGATAACGACACCAGCAGAGAAATACAAAGGCGCATTATGGCTGGCAATCGTGCCTACTTTGGACTCCGAAGGACGCTAAGATCGAACAAAGTTCGCCGAACCACAAAGTTGACCATCTACAAGACATTAATTAGACCGGTAGTTCTCTACGGCCACGAAACATGGACATTGCTAGTGGAGGACCAACGCGCCCTTGGAGTCTTTGAACGGAAGGTGCTGCGTACGATCTACGGTGGAGTGCAGAAGGAACGTGGAGGAGGCGAATGAACCACGAATTGCACCAGTTGCTGGGAGAACCTCCCATCGTACACATCTCAAAAATCGGTCGACTACGATGGGCTGGGCATGTCGTAAGAATGTCAGACGACAGCGCTTTGAAAATGGTTCTCGAAAACGGACCGACAGGTACAAGAAGAAGAGGCGCGCAACGAGCAAGGTGGATCGATCAAGTAGAAGGCGACCTGCGGACCCTCCGCAGACAGCGAGGCTGGCGAGGAACAGCCATGGACCGATTACAATGGTAACAACTTCTGTGTACAGCAGAGGCCACACCGGTTTTAGTCTGATTGGTAAGGTAAGGTACACAAAATCGAAAGGACATTTCGTCAAAATCTCAGTGTAACTTGAGTTTTGGGCCTGTTCATAAACCACGTGGACATATTTTTGAAAATCTCAGACCCCTCTCCCCCCTCGAAGACTTTTTTCCATACATTTTTTTCAAATTTTGTATGGAGGGTAGACTTTATTCAAAATCCCCCCTCCCCCTGAAAAGTCTACGTGGTTTATGAATAGCCCCTATTGGAATAGCTTACTAACATTTCGTCGAATCGATAATAGACGTCATCCTTCCGTGGTTAGTATGGAGAATGCAACCATACGCTTGTGATGTTATTGAAGTATAAAGTATATGTAGTTATTATTATTTTGAAGTAAATTTTTCCTAATCACCGAAATCGGAAATCTGCGTGCAACTATTCCACTGTGCCGAGTTCAGATAACACAGTTGTTACATTTACGCGCGCGTGTGTGTGTGGGGGGGGGGGGGGGGGGGGGGAGTGTTTAATCTAACACCAATTGGTCAACGAATGTATTATGACGAAATTTGTATGCACAAAAATCCGGGCCTGTTCACAAACCACGTAAATTTATTTTTGATGATCTCAGACCATCCCTCGTAGGCTTTTCTCCATATTTTTTTTTTTTTGAAATTTGTTGTTTTTCTACAGATATTAGGTGTCCAGAATATTGCGGATACAGACAATATTGCGGATATCATTCTCCGCTTATCTGGGAGCCCAAATGTTTTGTACCATTTTCCTTAAATCTGATCAAAGCGATATGCATTGGACTTTAACTTGGCAAATTTAAATGCTGAATAAACCTGTTTTTTTTATTTTTCTCTATGCTGTGAAAACGTGACTTTCAGAATTAAAAGTATTTATACGTCAAGCAGATGTTCAGCTTCTAAAATAATACAAACCTTCTGCCCAGCCGAAGGCTCCGTAATGCCCTGCAAAGTTCGTCCAAATCATCCTCCAATTGCATCCTAATTAAGTATTCTGGACGCAGTGGGCGATGCAATTTGTTGCTCTCCTCGCCAAAGACAGTTCCCAACAACGCTCGTAAAAATGACTATCATCGAAATAAAACCACCAGAAACCTCAAAACTTCAACACCACCATCATCTTCATCCCACGAGTAAGTCCCTTTTCTCGGACAACAGCCCGTCTTCATTCGTCGTAATCGTGTTGACAGTTCAGCTGCATAATAAAACAAATTCCCTTCTCCCGAAATTTCCCAAGCCTTTTTTTCCCTCGGCGAGCCAGCGACAAAAACAACAACCATGCGGGAGACCCGCGGTCATTAATATTCGCTCACGTTTGAAATGCCCTCTTGGATTCGGTTGATACATAATTTAATATGTTGTTTGATTTTATTGTACATAAATATTTAAATTTAATTTTA
Organism: Aedes koreicus; assembly: GCA_024533555.2. Lineage (NCBI taxonomy): Eukaryota > Metazoa > Arthropoda > Insecta > Diptera > Culicidae > Aedes > Aedes koreicus. Next base: position 34,766 of record JAHHFK020005511.1, on the reverse strand, counting down.
TGTTTCTGAATATGAATTATTTAATTAGGCGCACACATGGTTTTCAAATTTAGGGGGGCACCTAACTTTCCCGTGTGGGATAATCTGACTCGAATTAAGTTGTTGCTGGCCCGAAACGATTCCGTTGCTTTCGGTGGATTGAAGAAGGAATAATTACGGCCGAATTTGGGCTCCTGTCCATCGGAACTGTACAGAAGTTAAGTGCGATCCGGGCCTTGCGATGCAGTTCTTTGCGATTGAGCTGAGATTTCTGGCAATGCACGTTCCGTTCGCCAAAACAGTCCTGGCTGGGACATAAAGTAGAGAATTTACGATGGGAAAGGCGATATATTTACGATTTGCTGCGGGAGAAGTTTGCCTGCGCGTTTTTTTTTTTTGTAGAATGACGATCATCATTAGCTGTGGGATGAATTGGTAATTTTCGAGGCATCGGCAGTTGAACCCACGCAGCAGAATTGGGAAATCTGTGCACTAATTTGTACGTTGCAACTTAATTAGCGGAATGGAACCCGTGGGAACGGCGAACTGACGATCGATCGATACAGTGAGATTGTGACGTAAATGTTGCTATTCCAATAAGACGAATATACATCAGGTTTGTTGAAGATTTGAAGTTAAGATTTTTTTCATTGATTTATGCTTTATGGTAGATAAACGCTGGTGGGATCTAGGTCGTATAATGACAGCGACCAACAGCAATCAGATCTTCTTCTTTAGCATTTCAAGCTTATTGCTTTCACATTAAGCGTATTGCTTGCTCTTAATTTAGTGTTCTCAATGCACTTCCACAGTTTTTAAAATTAAGAACTTTCGATGCCAAGTACCATTTTTGCATTAGTATGATTGTGTGGCAAGTACAACCATAGGCTATTCCCAGGGAGTCGAGAAATTTTCCTTTACTAAAAAAATTCCTAGACCAAACCGGGAATCGATCCCAGCCACCTCCAGCACGGTGTTGCTTAGTAGCTGCGCCTTTACCGACTGAGCTAAAGGAGGCTTCCGATCAGATCTAAAACTAGCAATAAAGTTCTGCCAGGAGCAACAGAAATTTAGCGAAGCTACAGGAAACAAACTTAATAAAAAACATATAGACTGTCCCGATAATTATAAATAAACTAGCGATAAATCGTTAACTCAATCTACGTGCAGTATTCAACCAAATTTTGGCTGTGTTGTAAAGCCGATACGGTCAAAATTGGGTCAATATCAACTTGACGTATTTCTTTCAATTTTGCATTTAAAAAACCTGAACACCCCTCATTTTGAAGGTGTGTGAGTGTGTAGAATATTGCTCCTATTTTGATTTTGGAATTCACTCTTCAGTTGTCAAAATGCCGTCCAAGCAAGAAGAGCAGCGTATCAAAATTTTGCTCGCGCATCGTGAAAATCCGAGCTACTCGCACGCAAAGTTGGCAAAATCGCTAAAAGTTGCCAAATCAACCGTTACAAATGTAATTAAAGTGTTTGGGGAACGTTTGTCGACAGCCAGGAAGTCTGGATCGGGGGGAAATCGAAAACCGGAAGCCGCTGAGACGACAAAGAGAGTTGCCGGTAGTTTCAAGCGAAACCCTAACCTATCTCTCCGAGATGCCGCAAATAAGCTGGGTGTATCGTCTACAACCGTGCATCGAGCCAAAAAACGAGCCGGACTATCGACTTACAAGAAGATAGTGACTCCAAATCGCGATGATAAACAAAATACGACGGCCAAAGCGCGATCCCGGAGGCTGTACACGACGATGCTGACGAAGTTTGACTGCGTGGTAATGGACGACGAAACCTACGTCAAAGCCGACTACAAGCAGCTTCCGGGACAGGAGTTTTATACGGCAAAAGGAAGGGGAAAGGTAGCAGATATTTTCAAGCACACGAAACTGTCAAAGTTCGCAAAGAAATATCTGGTTTGGCAAGCCATCTGTACCTGTGGCTTGAAAAGCAGCATTTTCATAGCTTCCGGGACTGTCAACCAAGAAATTTACGTGAAAGAGTGTTTGAATAAACGTCTGCTGCCTTTCCTGAAGAAACACGGTTGTTCCGTACTGTTTTGGCCGGATTTGGCATCTTGCCATTACGGTAAAAAGGCCATGGAGTGGTACGCCGCCAACAACGTGCAGGTGGTTCCCAAGGACAAGAACCCTCCCAACACGCCAGAGCTCCGCCCAATTGAGAAATACTGGGCTATTGTCAAGCGGAACCTAAAGAAGACCAAAAAAACTGCTAAGGACGAGCAGCAGTTCAAGGCAAACTGGCTTTCTGCGGCGAAGAAGGTGGACAAGGTGGCTGTACAAAATCTGATGGCAGGGGTCAAGCGTAAGGCCCGGCAATTCGGATTTGAAAAAGCGGAAGCCTAACTGAATATTTTTCCTGAATTTTATACTAATTGAACTTGAAAAAGAAATTTAATTTGATTTTTTAAACAAACGATTTAACCGATTTACACGCGTTTTCCCTTGACCAAATTTTGACCGTATCACCCTTTATCATGCAAACGAAATTGATGATGTTATTTATTTTTTCTAGCATTTTGCTCGAAAGTTTGAACGTGCGTGATTTTTCTACCAAGCAAAGAAAACGAATTGTGTACAAATGGTCCACCGAATTGTGTACAAATGGTCCACGATTAGAAAATTGATTAAGGAAGAAGGACCCGTAACGCGTAACCGTAAGGTGATCTACCAACCTTTTTGTGGTGCGTTATCAGATCTACCACCGAACCCTAGTCCGAATCAATTCATACTAGGGAACATATTTGTTTTTTTTTTTGTAGTCAAAGGAACATATCTTAGTCCTTATTACATTTAATGTCTTGTGAAAAGTGACAATACTTGGATTGTGCCACCGAGGATGAGCGTGAAATAAGGAAAACATGGTTAGTCTTCATTTATGTGAATTCTCATCTTCTATTTGATGTTCTATAGTTTGAATTGGTTATGACAAGGGTTATGATGTATCGGCGTATCGGAGTCATACTTTGTTTTCTTGGCAATGATTCTGATTTTCACTGATAAAGTTCTCTCACATCTCAAAGGGTTAAAATACCGGAAACTTTCAATAAAAGTCGATTCATTGCCAACAAAACAAACAATGACAACTGTAACAACACCGAATACTTTATCATTTCTCAATAGTGATGAAGTAACGCGACATGCACTAAACAAAGGATACGGGTTATACTACAATAGATCAAATTACTGGGCGCAGTGGTGTATGTCCCGAACAGAGGGAAAAAAAAGGAAGAAGGTGTGAGTGCCGGAGCATTACGGAAGTATCAAGTAAATCCATCCCTACTGACTCTACAATCGCCAGGACGGTAAGCGATTATTTCAAGTGAAATCCTTCAGCATCAGTACGAGATGTGCAAAAAAGCTAGGTATTTTGGCGACTAATGTTATGCGTGCCAAGGTGATAATGAGTTTGCAGACTCATCGGAAGCAGAAGCAGCCAAAACGAAGCTCTAAACAGGTTGAATTTGTGAATCTAAGGGCCTAAAATTGGGAAACTGCTGACCAAAAAATCGGGCGTGTTATCATGGACGATCAAAACTTCAAAAAACTAGATAAGGAAACTCCGCCGGGACCACAAATGTATACCTCGTCGAAGGGAAAGGATATTCCTGCACCAGTGAAAGCCGTTTTCACCGATAAATTCGATAAGAAGGTAAAGCTGTGTCATGCCATCTGCGGTTATGGAATAATGTCTCGTTCATTCAATATGACAGACACAATAAATGGTAAAATCTACATTTAATTACTATTGATGGTCCTATGTCCCTTCGTTATCGCGCCTTAGAAAAGTGGAGCACCCCATTAGTGACAACTGGAACGGTCAATGGGCAGGTGTACCTAAAGGAATGCCTCCAAAGGCGTCTACTTCCTCTTCTGAGGTCACACGATGGTCATACGATTTTCAGGCCGTAACTAGCCTCGTGCCATTACTTGAAAGAGGTTTTGGAGTGGTACAAGGCTAAGGCGGTCAATTTTGTGCCGAAGCATCTCAACCCCCCGAACGCAATTGAAAAGTACTCATGAAGTGGTTTTTTACCACGAGTATGTTGGATGGTAGATGCACTATGGTCACAACGGAACAACTCTCGCTGCCAAGGTTCCGTGAAAATAAGAATGTGATAGTCGCAGCTAGTAAGCAGCAAGCGTAGCTGAACGATTTTGGTACGCAAGCCTCTCACGTTCTGATAGTACACCGAAAGATTGAATTTTGCTCAATTCCAAACCTCGAGGTGCGAAGCTCATGATTTCCACGTTGTGTCAAGATGGTAAAAGAAGCACATTCTACAGCTCTTGAGGTTACCGTTGTGCATCGGCGTGATATCAAACAAGACTGGATTGATGCTGAGCTGTTGCCTGCAATACAGGGTGCGGCAGAAAATAATGCGAACATTTGTTCTATTACTTTCAAATCCCATTTTTCAACTAATTCAAGCAATAATATCAACATTAGCAAGTGCAGTAATCTTTATAAAGTCCTTTTAAACAAATTTATTCAATGTGTCCTCCATTTTTATTAATAACATCCTCGAGCCAACGCCGGAAGACATTGACTGCCATGTGCGTGTTATGGTTGACTTCAGGGTTTACACACTAGGGTGTGATGTTTTTCAGGCTCGTGCTTCAACATATGCCCAAATAGAATAATCCAACGGATTAAGATCTGGACTGCTAGGGTGCCACAAATCCTTCGGCCAAAACTTCATGTTCTCGTTCAACCATTGTTGGGCTCGATTGGACGTGTGACACGGCGGTTCATCCTGCTGTAGGACAACGTTTTGGTCCTCGGAGAAGTTGGCCTTCACCCAGGGAAGCAGTTGGTCCTTTAAAATACCGATATACACCTCGGTATTGAGTTTAACTCCAGCATCAATGAAAACAGGCGGCATTTTCAAACCGTTGGACGCCATCAAGCCAAACATCATGACATCATGAATTTCACTTTTTCCGGAACGTTCTCCATTTTCTGCTGTGTAATGAACCGGCCCGTGCGGCTGTTGGCCACAGCATCGATGCTGAAAAGCTTTTCGTCGGAGAACAGGATTATCATTTTTTCCTTCTTCAACAAGGAAAGCAATCTCTTGGAACGAGTCACTCGTAGTTCGTTGACCCGGTCCGTAATCAAGGGGCGTTTCACTCTGGCTCTGGAAGATGCATGCAGGTCTTCTTTGATGATTCTCCGCATGGATTTCTCCGAAATATTGGCTTCCTTTGCAAGTTTTCTTATGGAACGCACCGGGTTGCGAGCAATTTTTGCACGGACCGATTTAATCACGTTCGGCGTGCGTGCAAAGCGCGGACGTCCGCTTCCCGGCTTCCGCTGCTTAGGACCATCCTGCAGGGACTTTTTAATGCGGTAAACTGTTGCCAAATGGCACCCTACCACCTTGGTAATCTCTTTCGGCTTCTTCTAGGCGAGCAACTAACTGGTGATCACTTCTTTCGCGAACATTTTGACGAATTTGCAATAAAACAAATAGAATGTTTGGATGCAGCACTTGAAAGTAAACATAAACAAATACACTTTCGACAGAAATTAGTCACTAGCTACACGAATTAATCCAATACTCAAGTTTGAACATTTTCGCATTATTTTCTGCCGCACCCTGTAACGGGTTTTGAAGCCCTGCGATAACGGGTTGGAAGACTTTCTCGAAGAAAATAGTACATTAAAAACGCTTGAAACGTGCGACGAGCGTTGACGCGAGTTCGAATAGAAGACGTTACCAGAACGAAAAAATTCTTATTGCATGCATGCTTGCCTATTAAAACTTCTTTTCCAAACTCATACACATGCCCGAAAGCTGCAGAACGCTGGCGGGATTGACTCGACTGTGGCGAGAGGATAAGGGGGTCAGGTTTTGAGCAGTAATATCTCAGTCATTTCTCAAAAGCTTTTAAAAAATTTTACACCAATCGATCGGAAGTATTTCTACGCATCAATTTCAATGCAGAACACTGTTGATTTCGGGCAACTTACTATTGAAAAATTCATGAATGTTAAACCTTGCCTTAAAAACTATATCCACTCCTTTAGGCCTAAGGGGCCATATTCGACCCCAAAACGGTAATGGGTGTATAAAATCACACAGAGTGAATAAAAGTGTATACTTTTTTCGTCAAATTTGTTTTCCATCAATTTTTCTATCTGGAAAATATAAAAAAAAAAACATAAGAGTTTAAGGCTTAATTGATGATCTAAAACATCCTGAATATGAAGAAGTACAGGAAGAAAAAAAATGCCTTAAGAATAGTGTACAGCGTTGTTAAAGAATATTGTACATGTGCATATTAAATTCTCGTTATTATTTAATTGTCGTTGATAAACGTTAAATACTTTTGTATCTTTCTGGGAGGTTCTAGGTCATCCCAAATGTACTTGACTCCAAAACCTCAGGCTACGATATGTATTCAAACATATTTAATGAACCTTTTGGAAGGTAAACAGTCATTATTTGATAATTTTATGATGTTCTGGTCATCCAAACTGTCCTTGAGTTTGGACTCAAGATCTACACTAGTAACTATAGCTCTTTGGCTATACAAAGTTACGCTACGTATTCAACCATATTCAGTGAATATTTTCGAACGTAAAAAATACATCATGAGATGAACTGGATGATCAAGGTAATCCAAACTGTCCTTGAGTTCATAAATTCTACAGTTCAAGAACATAAATTCTACAGTTGTAACAATAGGTGTTTGGAGTGTGCAACGGAACAATATGTATTTAAAAATATTGATTGAATAGTGTGTATGGCCAAAATACATAATACGACAATCTTGGGATATTTTAGGTACTCCAAACTGTCCTTAAGTTCACAGAACATAAGATCTACATTTGTATCAGTAGTTGTTGAGGTATATATGGTGACCATATGTATTCAAATATATTCAATGAATCTTTTGGAGGTCAACAGTCATAATTTTATAACTTTGAGATCCTCTAGGTAATCCAAACCGTCCTGGAGTTCAGAACTTGGAATCTACGGTATTAAAAGTAGCTTTTTGGGCTACACAAAGTTACGTCACGTATTTAAGTATATTCAGTGAATACACGGAAACAAATCCGTTTCTGTTTTTATGAATAAAAAATCATGAATCTAACTTTTATCTTATTTTATGAATTCATGTTTCCTATTCATGGTTTCAGGAAAGAAATGACAGATGCGAGTCATGAACTTTGGAAGAGTTGTTTTGGCTCTAATCTAAAGTTGTGTAATCATCTTCATTAATCAAGAATCTATTCAAGATTGACAATAGTGTAGTAAGCATATCCACCTGGCCCTATCACCGCTCTTCATATCAACAACAGGTTTGAATCCCGACGGTGGATTTATTTTTTTGTTTACATTCAGAGTCGATAAAGTAGATTTTCCAGATTCATGAATAACGTTTTCAGTATCAGAAAATCAGCTCATGGTTTAAACCCAATCATATCATGATTTCATTGCGGCGGAAAAATAGTTCTTGATATCATGAATATTGTTCATGGTGTATATTCATAACACAAAAACACAACATATGAATGAAACCATGATCTGTTTTTCTCATTTTGAAGAACAAATTATTTCCCGTGTATTTTCGAACGTGAAAATACACAAGAAGATAATCTTGAGATGGTCTACGGCATCCAAACTGTCTTGGCGTTCCGAACTTAAGATTTACAGTAGTAATAGTACATTTTCGTCAATAAAAAGTTATAATAAATATTCAAACATATTTAATTAAAGGGCGAACACGAAATTATTGCGACACATTCAACAGGGCATAACTTTTTTACCATTGGGTAAAAATCAACCAAATTTTGCACACTTTCTCATTGATGTGTATTGTTTACATGCTGTCAAACTCGAAGTCGTGTTTTTCGATTCAACGAAAATGGAGGTGAACCAACGCGAGTCGAGAGAACAAATTCTTTCCAAACACTTGGAATTTCCTGACCTGTCGCACCGGCAGTTGGGAAAAATGTTGAATATTCACCATTCAACCGTCTCCAGAGTGTTGAAGCGGTTCCAGGAGCGGTTGACGTTGGACCACGGCAAAGGAGCTGGAAGAAAACCGGGACCGGAGAACAAAAAGACGGAGGGAAAGGTGAAGCAGATGATTAAAGCAAATCCCAACGTCTCAAGCCGTGATTTGGCTAAAAAGATCGGCATGTCGCAGAGCTACGTCCAGAATGCAAAGAAGAGAGCTGGACTAGATACATACAAGGTACAGAACTCCCAGACCACGATGAGCGGCAACAATCGACGGCTAAAACTCGGGCACGGAAGCTCTACGAGAAGATGCTGACAAAATATGGCTGCTGTGTGATGGACGACGAAACGTATATAAAAGCCGATGTTAAGCAAATTCCGGGGTTGGAGTTTTTCACCGGCAAGAGCAAGTTCTATGTGGACGACAAATTTAAGGAGAAGAAAATGTCGAAGTTCGCCTCCAAATATCTCATTTGGCAGGCCATCTGCTCTTGCGGACTGAGGAGTGAGCCTTTCGTGACAAAGGGCACAGTAAATGGCGAGATCTACAAATCTGAGTGCCTCGAGAAGCGCCTTTTGCCGTTCTTGCAGCAGCACGACGAAGCTCCGCTATTTTGGCCAGATTTGGCATCATGCCACTATTCTAAAAGTGTCCTGGAGTGGTATGAGGCCAATTCTGTCCATTTTGTTCCAAAGGACATGAATCCGCCAAACTGTCCGGAGCTGCGCCCGGTGGAGCAGTACTGGGCAATGATGAAGCGGGAACTTCGGAAGAGCAAGAAGACAGTCAAAGACGAGAAAGACATGTTAAGAAAATGGAAAAAAAAAAACTGAGAAACTGGTACCGGATGACACTGTAAAGACTTTGATGGAGGGCATCAAGCGAAAATGCGTTCAATTTTACACTCAAGGCTCCATCGATTAACTTTTCTTTTGATTTTTGAAGTAAATATATGTATAAAACTACCCTAAAATTTTTGTTTGATTCTAAACATTATAAGAAAATTGGCATGACATTTTCGGTGTCGCAATAATTTCGTGTTCGCCCTTTAACCTTCTTAAAGTCAAAAAACATTTTAATGCAATATGAGATGTTTTAGGTCATCCAAACTATCCATGAGATCAGTACATAGGACCTATAGTTGTAATAAAAGCTTTCTGGGCCATGCAAAGCTACGATGTGTATTGAATCATATTCATTGAATATTTTGGAAGAACAACAGACAGTATGAGATAATCTTCGGATTTTTTTGGTTATCCAAACTTTTCTGGAATTCAAAACATAAAATCTACAGCTGTAGATTTTATGTTTTGAATTGTAGCATAAAATCTACAGCTTTTTGGACTAAACAAAGTAACAATATGTATTTAACCAAATTAAGTGAGTTTTTTGGAAGGTCAACCTATATACTGAGATATCTTGGGATGTTATTGGACATCAAAACTGCCCTTGAGTTCAGAATTTAAGATCTATAGTCGTTAAGCTAGCTTTATAATAAACAAAATAAAAGGTGACGGTATGCATTCAAACACATTCAGTGAAGCTTCTGTAAGCTCACCAGTCATTATAAGATCATCTCGGGATGTTCAGGTTCATAAAAACTGACCTTGAGTTCAGAACTTAAGATATACGGCTGTAACCGTAGCCTTTTGGGCTATACAAAGCTACGATAAATATTCAAACATATTCAATGAATATTCTGAAACGACATCATAGGATAACCTTGTTAGTTTCAGGTCATTCAAACTGCCCTTCAAAACTTAAGGTCTACAATTGTAACAATACCTTTATGGGCTATAAAAAAAGTTAAGTTAGTTTGTTTGGCATAGAATATCACAAGCAGAGCTGGTAAACGATGAAAAAATAGGGCATCTCACTGTCACGAGACGAAATGAACTATCATAAGCTTTCTTGTCAATCTCACACCATCATGCAGTCATGAGATTTTTTCTCATACGATTTTGTTTCACAAATTTCTAATAAACTTCATTGAAACTAGCCAATTAATAATATTTAATCGATTGAGTGGAAATTAAATTTGAAGTTTTGTGATGAAGTTTACAATTATATCAATAAATGTGCTGGTAATAGCGATGACCAAAACACTATCACATGCTGTCACCAAAAAAAACAATAAAATTTTAAAAAAAAAATTCTCCTCCTTTTTTCCCCCCCCATATTTTTTTCCCCCCCCATTTTGAAAAAATCTTTTTTTTTTTTTCATTGAAATGGCTTTTGCCAGCCCTGATCACACGATTATCTCATAATGTCAGTTGGTCGTCCAGGACATTCATTGAATATATTTGAATACATATTGTCGTGATTCCGCTGATCATCGTCACCAGCGTAATCCATATTGGAAACTTCCCAATATCCGGAGCTCATTTCTTGATCTGCCTTTCACTAGTACACTATTCACAAGACTGATTGTTTTACGTTCAATGCCTACTTTTAGTGATACTCCTAGCAACGCAAACTTTTTGATTCTACGCAAAGGACACTAGTAGGGTCGTTCAAATCTAACCTACTAGCGATGTTCATGAAAAGTGATGAACAATATAAACTTCTTTATATATGAGAGTATTTTCTGTGGAGTAGCATTATTGTTTTCTAGATTTTGCTAAGGTATGATTGATTAATACATATTACATACATTTAAACTAATCAATTACATTTAACTAATCAGTTGTTTGTGTTGCGCGAAGCACGTAATTACATATTACATGCTATACTCTCTACATTCACCTTCTTGCCTACTCTAATGTTTTATTTCATTGGAGGTATTATAGAAATGGTAACGCATCCAATAATTAAACCAGGCTCGTGTAGAAAGAAGGCTGATTTATTATTAAGCATTAAGATTTCATAACTATCTAACGAAAGAAGTAGCAGGGGAATCATAATATATCAGGGTAGTACAAGGATTAATGGGTGTTGTTTTGTCATGATTAATAAAAATGGAGCTATTGTTCTTACGTGGGGACCATCTAGTACTTCGTTTGTTATTCCTGCAGTTACTCGAAAACGCTATATACGAACATGTCCTTGAGCCTCTCCGGCTTTCTTATGGTTCGTTGGGGTCGCCTTGCTTGACCATCCGATTGGCGATCTCCATCCTTTTCATTTTCTGTTTCCATCTCCGCACCCTGTAACCTAGAACTTTCGATCCTTATTGAACTATCGTTGGTTACGTTTTCATCGTTGACGTCCGCACTTTTAAATTTTCTTGATTTTCTGATGATCTGCTTCAGACGTCCTGTTGATTCAACTGCCGACCGGTCATGATTGACTGTACCTCCTTCTGCACTTTCATGCTGATAATTTACGTTTTCACCCTCTACATCAGCTTCATTGCGTGTGCCTTCTTGAGGTTCCGCTAACGACTTTTCACTGCATTCTTCAAATTCTCTTTTTTGACCTCGAGTTTGATTGACAATATCAGATAAAGAACCATCAGGCGCTTCAAATTCACTATTTCTAGACCCTGAAGCTTCTATATTTTTGAAGGAATCCAATAGTGATGAGTTCATAGCAAATCCTGGAGCGCGCTTAACATCGTGTACGTCACGTGCATACTGAATGCCACGCTCGCTTCGTACGACTACCTTAGCACCGTTACGCGATAGGACAGTGTATCGTTCGGTTGAAAACAACGGGTCTGTTTTGATTCGCTTTGGAACTGCAACAAGTACTTTGTCTCCTACTTTTATATCAGAATCTTTTGCTCCTCTCCGCGCATCTGCATATTGGTAAAAGCATCCTTGTCTCTGACATCCTCTCTGTTTATCCGTGAGTCACATTTAGAGTTCCAGAGTACCGGGAAAGTGCCACGGTATTTCCACCCGACGAGTAATTCAAATGGGGTGATCCCCAGCCTGGAGTGTGGCTTCACTGTGTTGTGCACATGCGCATATTGTTGGAGAGCTAGCTTCCAAGGAACACCGTCTATTCTAGCACTTGCTATAGCCTTGATGATTCCTTGATTTTGACGCTCGACTGCACCATTTGATTGTGGACTTAAGGGTATGGATTTCCGGATTTTGACGCCTTTACTTTCCCAGCATTCCGTAAACTCACTTCATTGGAACGGTGGACCGTTATCGCTCTGCATGATCAAGGGAAGCCCCCATGTGGAAAAAACTTTCATGAGAGCCTGATTGGTACTCTTAGCGTCCGTTGTTCTCATTTCTGATATTGATAGGAATCTGGAGTATATATCAACTACGACTAAAAATTCGCAAGATCCACAGCCAGGCAAGGACAAAAAATCAATTTGAAGGATCTCCCATGGTCCTTCGGGAAGTTGTCGGCTAGGGAGGGGTATCGGAGGGTTCTTTCGCGACAACTTGAGGCACGTTTCGCATTGTTTAACATACTGTTCAATATCCTTACTTAGACCCGGCCACCAGAAATAGTCTCTCAAAATTCGCTTCATCGCTGCGCCTCCAAGATGCCCCAGATGTTCCGCTTCGAGCGCTTTGTTGCGCAACGTCAATGGAAGGATGACCCGATCCTCTTTGAATACGATTGAACCTAAGACGCGCAGTTCATTCTTATGTGCCTCGTATCGCCGTAGATTCTCGCCCCAGTTTCCAGAAAGAATAGCGCCTTTAATATCTATGGTTTCCTCATCGGACTCGGAAGCACCCCCGATGTCTTGCCAGGTCAGGTTCATGTTACCTGCATCAATCTCGTATAGGGCATGATGATCGTCAGCGTCCTCGAACGAGCAATCCTTTTTAGAGCATCAATTAATCTCGACAGTGCATCGGCCATATTCAAGTTTCCTGGAACTCGTTTCACTGTGAACGAGAATGGTTGTAGTCTAAGGGCCCAGGCTTCAGCCCGAGAGATGGATCGTTTGCTGAATTTACGTCCTTCACCAAATATGAACTCGTTGGCCTCGGAGTCTGTCCGGATGGTGAATGATTTTCCCGTTAGATAAAAACTGAATAGAGTAAATTACCAGCCCACAGAATCCATTAAGTCTATTCGTATGATAAAACTTGATTCTTTCGTGAAATATGAATTCCTGGTAGTATTTTTGAACTAAAGATCAGAGCTGTTTAAAAGGCGTTTGGATTCCAGAAAAAAATCCAAATTATTCAGATAGATACACATTGTCAGTTAATGGAAGATTTGAACAGCAAATCGGAGCTTTGTAAAGTTACTCAGAGCTCATAATCGTTTAATGTTAACCACTCAGAGTAACATTGTGAGCTATCAGCCCACAGGGTCAAGCTTCTCTACGCTCCTAAGACCGCTCAGAGTCTCTTGTAGGCACAAGTGCTTGATATTACAATTGAACAGCCACTCAGAGCTGTATACTACCACCCGAGGTAGTACACATAACTGATCCGTGCCACCTAGAGCTTATGAATCGCTCAGAGAAACTAAGCATTGATTGTTATAAGCCCACGGTGTCCAGTTATTCCAAGCTTCTAAGAGCACCTAGTCTCTTGTGAACGCAATTGCTTGATATCGCTATCGAACAACAACTCTGATCTGTTCGGGACCACCCTGAGCTCACTTTATCCTAAAGTAAAAATGATGAACAGCTACTTAGAACTGTGTAAATCAATAGTTGCATATTACCTTGATTGACGATACATCACAGAGAACAGACATTGATGTCCATATACCTCTTCTTGAAAAACGTGTGTAAAAGTTAATATGGGCAGCCGGTATAAAAAGCAAATGCAAAGAAAAACAAACAAAACTTTTCAGGTTATGTGCTAGGCTTTGCATTGATAAACATTGACATGACAGATATTGCACAACTGCAGCGCCGCCTACCAGGAGCATAACGACATACATTTGAAATGTCGGTTCAAAGTTTTTCACAAGTAGCAGACCGAAGATGAACGTCTGTTCTCTGTGGATACATTACGAACACTATTACGGACCAGCTGGCAATTGAAAATTACTAAAATGCTGTATAGAGCCTTCCAGATATCTTGATTTGTAAACTGCTCAGAGAAACCAACACAGTGTGAGTTATCAGCCCACAGTAAAGTTTCCCCTAACTCCTAAGACCGTTTAGAGTCTCTTGTAAACATAAATGCTTGGTATCGCTATCAATGAGCAACTCAGAGTTGTGTAGAGCTACCCAGAACTTATAAATTCTTCATGTGGTCTGCTAAGAGGAACTAAACAATGTGAGTTATCAGCTCACAGCATCAAGTTTCTCGAAGCTCCCAAGGCTGCTCATGTCTCTTTGAAACGCACGTGCTTGATATCTCTATCGAACAGCCACTCAGAGCTCATCGCTATCGAAGCCACTATCGAACAGCCACTCAGAGCTCAGAGCTATCGAACAGCCACTCAGAGCTCATTATCTTTTAATGTAAAACTGTTGAACAGCAACTCAGAGCTGTACAAGCCACTCAGAGCTCATGATCATGATTAAAATTGTTGAACAGCAACACAGAGCTGTGTAAAGCTAATTACAATTCGCACAGAAAAACTTAAACACAGTGAGTTATCAGCCCTCAGTGTAAAGTTCTTTTTTTAGAGTCCTGAGACCACTCGGAGTCTCTTGTAAACACAAGTCCATGATACCACTATCGCCACAGTTACTCAGAGCAGTACAGAGCCACTCAGATCTCATTGTCGCTTCTAGTATTAAACTGTTAAACAACATCTCAGAGCTGTACGAATCCACTCAAGCTCGGTCACAAACATCAATTCAGAGCTATGTAGAGCTTACCTAGAGCATATAAATGTGACTTTTAAGACCGTAGCGTAATTTTTCTCCAATCTCCTTAGACCGCTCAGAGATTCTTGTAAACTTAAGTGCTTGACAACACTATCGAACACCCACTCGGAGCTGAACAGAGCCACACTCTAAACTCATTATTTCTTGAACAGCAACTCAGCGCTGTACTACCATTCAGAGTTCAGTCACCAATCCAATCTATTCTTGTTAACATGTTTAATGTGAAATTTCAGTTCATAGAACGAAGAGATAGTAAAGGGCGATACGGTCAAAATTTGGTCAATATCAACTTGACGTATTTCTTTCAATTTTGCATTTAAAAAACCTGAACACCCCTCATTTTGAAGGTGTGTGTGTGTAGAATGTTGCTCCTATTTTGATTTTGGAATTCACTCTTCAGTTGTCAAAACGCCGTCCAAGCAAGAAGAGCAGCGTATCAAAATTTTGCTCGCGCATCGCGAAAATCCGAGCTACTCGCACGCAAAGTTGGCAAAATCGCTAAAAGTTGCCAAATCAACCGTTACAAATGTAATTAAAGTGTTTGGGGAACGTTTGTCGACAGCCAGGAAGTCTGGATCGGGGGGAAATCGAAAACCGGAAGCCGCTGAGACGACAAAGAGAGTTGCCGGTAGTTTCAAGCGAAACCCTAACCTATCTCTCCGAGATGCCGCAAATAAGCTGGGTGTATCGTCTACAACCGTGCATCGAGCCAAAAAACGAGCCGGACTATCGACTTACAAGAAGGTAGTGACTCCAAATCGCGATGATAAACAAAATACGACGGCCAAAGCGCGATCCCGGAGGCTGTACACGACGATGCTGACGAAGTTTGACTGCGTGGTAATGGACGACGAAACCTACGTCAAAGCCGACTACAAGCAGCTTCCGGGACAGGAGTTTTATACGGCAAAAGGAAGGGGAAAGGTAGCAGATATTTTCAAGCACACGAAACTGTCAAAGTTCGCAAAGAAATATCTGGTTTGGCAAGCCATCTGTACCTGTGGCTTGAAAAGCAGCATTTTCATAGCTTCCGGGACTGTAAAACAAGAAATTTACGTGAAAGAGTGTTTGAATAAACGTCTGCTGCCTTTCCTGAAGAAACACGGTTGTTCCGTACTGTATTGGCCGGATTTGGCATCTTGCCATTACGGTAAAAAGGCCATGGAGTGGTACGCCGCCAACAACGTGCAGGTGGTTCCCAAGGACGAGAACCCTTCGAACACGCCAGAGCTCCGCCCAATTGAGAAATACTGGGCTATTGTCAAGCGGAACCTAAAGAAGACCAAAAAAACTGCTAAGGACGAGCAGCAGTTCAAGGCAAACTGGCTTTCTGCGGCGAAGAAGGTGGACAAGGTGGCTGTACAAAATCTGATGGCAGGGGTCAAGCGTAAGGCCCGGCAATTCGGATTTGGAAAAGCGGAAGCCTAACTGAATATTTTTCCTGAATTTTATACTAATTGAACTTGAAAAAGAAATTGAATTTGATTTTTTAAATAAACGATTTCACCGATTTACACGCGTTTTTCCTTGACCAAATTTTGACCGTATCACCCTTTAATAGATCATCAATATTTGTGTACCTTGGCTAGCATGAGATTTTTGACCATCTAAAATTGAAGGATAGAATCACAAAACGACAAATGGATTTGCAAGGCAACTTGAAAAGTATAATTGTTTACTACCATGGTGACCACGGTTGTAATTGGTGGTTGTTTGGATTCCATTTTCCTGAGAGAGGATTTCCAAAAATGTCTTTTGAATGAAGATGGCCGATTGGGATTGACATGAAAATTTTTGTATTGAGTAAGGCCGGAACAATCCGGGGACACAGAAAATTCAGAATAAAGCGGGAATGGAACCGGGTCAAATGCATTTTCCTTTTCTGCCACGGGTATCCGATAACTATTATTCTATTTTTTTTTTTGCTTTTGGGGAACACTCCTTGGTGGCGAGGAGAAAACAAAAAAAGGATTTAATTAAACTTACTTGAGACCACCGGGTTCCCCACCGACTGTGCCATTGTCGTGATTCCGCTGATCATCGTCACCAGCGTAATCCATATTGGAAACTTCCCAATATCCGGAGCTCATTTCTTGATCTGCCTTTCACTAGTACATTAGTAATATGTAATTACGTGCTATACTCTCTACACATATCATAACATCGAATAGTGGATAAAGTTACTGTTACAACTGTAGACCTTAAGTTCTGAGCTCTTGGGTAGTTTGGACGACCCAACAGATCTCAGAAAAATGTTTCCTACTTTTTTCAAACATTTCTATGTTATTGAGCACCAAATCAATCAGAGTTCACCAAATTGCTTGTTTAACTTAGGCCTGAAAGGGTTAATTCGAAGAACATTGCATTGTACCATCTATATGGCTTACATTTAGTATCGTAGTCCTACGTCATAATTTCGAACAACCCAATGGGGCTGTACCTTGTAGTTTTTAGATACGATAGGTTTGATAGGTTGGGTCTTTCCCTCCTCTTGGATATGTGATCTGGACGCGATGGGTGGGCCTACGTCATCTCCACTGAGATGGCAACCAAAGACATATCCTGACGTGGTAGTATCACATGCTGATTATTTTGATTTAATGCCGCGTCACATATCTGGCACTGATGCACTAATTTTACACATGTGATCCAACGGACATCCTGTCCTGGACCATTGAATGCTGTTGCAGTTTGGTGGGGCTCTTTCCTCAGTAATATTGATGTGGGATTTCTTCTTGGCTGCAGCACCTTTCTTATGCGTTCTCTGACATAATGAGCCTTAGCCTAGCTTGATAGGTATATGTTGATAGACAATGTGTTCAAGATTATTGACATTCGTAGGGAATCGACTGTTGGATTCACTGAGTAGAAGTTTTATTAAAACTAGGAACGTGGCGCTAGTCTTATTTTGTTATGTCTCACTTCAAAGAGCCATAATAAAAATACCACACATTGTAACAATGGTATACAAACAATCTTATAACGGCTTCATTTTCGATAGTTTTATAATAATAGATAGGGAATAGGTGGGATGAAGCTTTACTTTGCCACCGAAAAGTGAATCTTATAGATGAGCAAGGCTCAAGTAATTATGGTTAGGCTACACATGCATGACGACTTTGAAACAATTAAACAACTAAGAGATTAGGATTTGACAAATAAAAAGGAGGCAATGACAAGTAAACGTAAACTTTTCTGCAATAGAACTATAGGATTCAACTAAATAACACAGAAGACAAAAACTCAAAGGCGGACAAAGTGATAAGTGAATTAAACGTGGTAAGACGAGGTATGCATCGATGACTTTCAAGGCACATCTATTAATTAAAATATAAACGACTGAAGAAGTTACGAAGTGCCCTCTTGAGCATATAAACGTAACACTGACTGACTAATTAAATAGCATAAAAAGACGCAACGAGAAGGAAACTTCTCTCTCATGAGTCCCATCAGCAAACTGGGACTTGTAACATCAGACATTACTAAAACTGGTAGAATTCAAATATCTCAACGAAATTTTTGATTCAAGAAAACTGTTCAAAAAGACTTTCGCAGTACATAAATGATGAACTAAACTAAAAAAGACTGAAGAAAACACACTGACAAACTAAATAACAAAAAGACAAAACGACACCATACAAAACAGCGGACATGAACATGACTGAGAGAAAGGGGAAGCAAACTTGAAAATGTTACATACACCTGTTGAGGCAGTGTCAACAGCGTCTCTATGGACGACATGATCCTTGCACGGCTGGTGAAATGCTTCAAAAGGAGTTAAGTTATATCATTTTAACGCACAACGAACAATACAATAGTTTCTAATTTTTGGTTCAAGAAAACTGCTTCGAGACTCTCAGAGCACATGAATGACACACTTCACGGACTGAACTACAAAAGACTGAAGAAATTACGAAACACCGTATTGAATTTGCAAACGCAACACTGACTAACAAAATAACAAAAAAAAAAAAAACAATTGAAATAAAATAACAGACGAAAGGACTCAAAATTCTCAAACGTGGCTCCTTCCGAGTCATTTGCAACAGCGTCTTCTTGGACGACATGTTCCGCGTACGGCTGGCAAAATGATTCGAAAGGATTTACGCAACGATATCATCAAAGGCCTGGCGTAGAGGTTTCTACTCTATTCAGAGTGCCGCCAGTAAACCTTAAAAAAACAAAAAAATGTTAGGTTTGATAGGTTGGGTCTTTGATTCAAGGGAAAAGATGGAAATAAAAATTTTAGTCTTTACTATTTACAAAAATTTCTCATGAATGTTCACTTTTAGCACTTTTTCGTTAGAGCTTGTCATAAAATCGAGGCAACTTCGTGTAATTTGGCTTTTTCATTGAGACAAAGGGACAATCTGACAAACATTAAAAATAAATATTAAAATGTTGAAACAAACATTAAAATTCTAGAAATAAAATAAATAGGCTACGCCTATGCGGGAGAACTGAAAAATGATTTTTTGTTTACAGTAACACGAAAAATCGAAAAAAATATTACGACCGAGAATACCATACAAACGCACATGAGTGTCAATACAAACACCGATTATGTGACCGCTAAGGCCCAATTTGATCAGTGATCCAAGGACATCGTGCGTCCACGCCTGATTATCGGCTTTGGAGATGTCAAGGGTGGCAAGTTCGACGTGATCATCGTTCTCCATTACGTCTTTCAGGGCTTGACCCCGTGTACCCAGATGGGTGTTTGTGCCGAAGCCGGGTCGAAAGGCGTGTTTGACGGTTATCCAGGTGCCCGTTTGGAGTAGAGGAAGTTGTACAGTCGCCGGTTTACCATTCTTCCCCGGATCATAGAACCCGAGCATTACACACCTACACCTTCCCTCAGGACGTATTCTACGTCAAAGACGCATCACACATCAGCATCAATTTACCGGTATTCCTGGAATTGTCACGTACCGTTTAATCTTCCACGCACTCCATTCACAAAAAGCCCTGGTTAACCATTCAACCTTTGAATGGAATAATAAATTAATTTCTATTGAATTACTACTGATTAGGATCAGACGCAGCTATTCTTAGCGACAACGACGACCTCATCGACAAAGACGACGCATCGAAGACATCTCAGCGACGATCCATCACAGCCAGTCCCATCGCCATCGCCGTCGCCCGCAGCCTGTGTGTATGATAATAGGCTGGGACACGTCTTGCATAGTGATGTAATAATAATAAACCCAAAGATAGACAGCGAAAGAAAGGAAGGCTAATGCGGTATCTTTCGTAGCCAATCTCCATGCTCTAAAGAACCAAAACTGAGGGCAGGCGCAGTAGCAATTGTTCCTCCTAAACGGATCAACGACGTCAGGAACAGTAGGAAGGTGGAAGGTAAGCCACCGCATCATCGGTCCACTGTTTGCTCGTATTTTAAATGAAGCTTTCTTTTCAAATTAAAACCGTCTCAGCGCAGCAACGTTTTTCAGAAGAAGTCATTTGAATTGTAAACTAGCCAAAAAGCGAGTCATTTGTAATGATATATCGTCTGACTCTCTACCCACAAAGTGACAAACAATAAAATCTGTTTATGCTCAGTTTAGTCAATGGAAGGTGTACACCAGCTATAACAATTAAGATCATTGCTGCTAGATAATGAAGCGTATAAAAAACTGAAACCCTTGGTCATAGTTTCGACACGGACTGCGGATAGATTAGTTAATATTTTCTTGTACGTGGAAGCTCTCTCTGTTTCTCTCCCTATGGTTGCCTCAGCGCAGCAGCGCCGGGACGAGTTTTGTATAATAATTTGATGCTTTCTTGGAAAATACGGTTCTCGAATGGCTTCGTGGCTCGAAGCCATGTTGTTGACGATCACCAGTGGCTATAAACTAGAAAATGTGTGACTTGTGCTTAGCATGAGGTAGTCTCGTTTGAATTAGTTAAAAAAAATACAATTAGTAATTATGTTGCTTCGGTGGCACATGGATAGATCTCGTAGCGAAGGAAAGAATTCCAACGAATTCAGTAGGCACAGAAGCCTCATCCTAAATTACATAATTATAGGATGACCTGTAAAAATTTCCAGTCACTTTCCATGACGAAAAAACTTGGAGGTCACCGCCTACCAAATCAATAACCGTAATACGAAGCACTCAAATTTCTCCGGAGAACGGACGCGAGGGTGGTCTGCCATCGAAGCGTATTAAATACTCGTAAAAAGATTAGCTCCTTGAAGGACCTCTTCTCCTTTTCTCTCTCCATCTGACTAGCAACAGAAGGCAAACTGATCGATTAGAAACGCAGGGAAGGATGGAAAGTAAACACACTTGACTTGCGTAGGACAATGGAGGATGCCCAAAACGGCTAACGAGAAGATCCTCCTGGATGCAGCATTATTCGTAGGATGGCAAAAAAGAGGCAGTCAGAGTTGAAGAAAAGCCTGCAACCGATGCAGAACGACCTCACTCGACTTTTTCGTCTGCGTTTCTTTCCTCGAGTGACGGCGGGTAATGGAGGAAGCTCTCCAGATTGAGAGAGAGAGAGAGAAAATCAATAAATGACGTTTAAAGCTGAAAATATGTATCATTATCTTTGTTGACGATAATCCCCCGGAACAAAAAAGTCAAGATTGGTTTTTCTGGAGTGGCTTTTTTGGAAGCCAATTTCTGTGAAGGGCGTCTAATTAAAAAAAGAAAGAAGAGATGGATTTTTCTTGAACCGCACCCGGGGGTTAAATAGGTAATCGAGTGTGTAATTTTCATTTCGGTGTGCCATTATGTTCTACTACTTGTAGTGTGGGATTTGGATTTAGGATGCACCGACTTCAATGATGCCGTTTTCTATGCATTTCTGGCAATTGATTTCTCAGGATTTGTATGATACTTCATAGCTTCCCCGTGCTACGATTGTTCTACATTTTGTAATGTTATGCTCTTGGATCATGTCATAAATGGGACCCAGCGACAACATCGTCATCGTGGGAGATTTTAACCTCAGCACGATTTCATGGCATATTGATACTAACGGCTTCCGCTATCCAGACAATTCCTGTTCGTCATTCAGACCGGCGACTCTCAGCAGACTTCGGCAAGCTAATGGCATTCCGAATGCAAATAACCGTTTACTAGTTAACTGCCTTCGTTTTTCCTCTCTGCAGTGAGACACAGACACACACTATGCGATGTGAAATTTCACAGCAACAGCTATTTACTGGGCTTGAAGAGCTATTCAATTATGCACAGCCGGCGACGTCAACAACCTCGGCTGTTCAGTCGAACAGCAGCCCGTTTTCCTGCTGCTGTGATGTAGCTGGGCTGAGACTAATTATATATTTCGATGATGATTTACGTTGCATTCAACCAGGTAGCACTTAAAGGTGGTATAAATGGTGAGGTTTCTTTTTGATCGAACACTTTTAGCCCGTTATGCTGGTAGATCACCCTTTCGTGCGGACCGTATTTACCCGATTTGGATCCCTTGGACTATTATCTGTTCCTAAACCTCAAAAGATGGCTCATCAATAAATAATTCAGCTCACGCGAGGAAATCATCGACGCCGCGGAGGAGTAAATTGCAGACCTGCCGGAAAATTACTTTTCCGCAGCGGGGGGCCATGAACTCGGGTCATGGCTCGGAAAGAGTCCCCCAAAAATCACCTGCAGCAGCTCTGGTGATTGCTCGGTTGGTGCCGCCGTTCCTATCATTTTGGCCATTACTACCCGATAGGCGTCATCCCACGGGTTCGTATTGGCCTTCTGACACAGGCTCGCTTGCTGGCCTCTTTAGTACAGCCTTCACGGCGACTAGCGCCCCTCTACGCTCGATTCTATCGGCGTCTGACCGCGCTCTTTGCACCCTCCGTCTTGCGTGGAGGCATTTTCTACGGAGGTCGGCGATCGACTCCGTCCACCAATACACCGGCAATCTTCCATTCCTCGGTTTGACTTCCCTTGGCATGGTCGCATCGCACGCTCGTGTTGGTGCCATCACGAGTCGTTCGCCGCAAGGTTCCTGGGTTTCGCGTAAGATTAGTTCCCTCTCAAGCGCCTCTTTAAAAGTCTCTACATCAAAGTAGGACGTCCTCCATCTGCGGGCGAAAGGAGTGGGTGCTCCTCCTTCCGCAAGCTGCCTTGTATTGTGGACAATACAATAACGAACCTCCAAGTGGTCGCTATGGGTGTAGCCATCATCCACCCTCCAATTGCTAAATAGCCCAGGACTGCTAAATGTTATATCGATGATCGATTCCGCTCCGTTTCTATGATAGGTACTCTTGGTACCCACGTTGGCTATGTCCACATTGAGCCTAACCAAGGCCTCCAGAAGAATCTGGCCTCTAGGGTTGGTAAGGCGGCTCCCCCACTCGAGCGCCCAAGCGTTGAAGTCCCCCGCTATTACCAACGGGTTCAGGCCAGTTAGCTCCGTTGTCATCCGATCGAACATATTGGAAAACTGTTCGATCGACCATCTTGGCGGTGCGTAGCAGCTGCAGAAGAACACTCCATTCACTTTTACAACCACGAAGCTTTCGTTTGTGGTAGACAAAACCTCCTGAGCTGGATACTTGCCCGTCGTCCATAATGCCGCCATATTGGACCAGTCCGCAACTCAATTGCCGTTGCCGGCTGGGATGCGGTATGGATCGTAAATTATAGCACAGCAGTTGCTGGGTGGCCTCACAATGATTCAGGTTTAGTTGTGTTACCTGCATCATGGTTGGCTGGTTGGAATACCCTTAACGGCCGAGCACTTGGCCCAACCCATGACGGGCTTATCGTCCGGTTTCCCGGTGCACATCAAGCATTTGGGGGGACCTTTGAAATCCCGCACCTTGTGGTTTGTGCAGTTACACTTTCTGCACTTGTTGCTCCTATCGGGGCCTTTGCATTCCCAGATCATATGCCCACTTTCTAGGCATTTGAAGCATGCCTTCGGTGGCTGGTGTAGGCTAAGTGGGCATATTGACAATCCCACCTTCACCTTCGCCACTTTCAACGCCGCGTCTGTGTCGACTGCCGCTACCCTCATGGTTGCAACCTGCGTCCCAGGTGGACCCTTCCGCAGACGTATGTCTGCGGCGGCAACCTCGACCATGCACTGTTCCTTAAGTGCAGTGGAGTTCTCGTCTACCTCGGTGATCTCATCCAGATTCTTACACTGGATCGTCACCTGTGAGACGAGGGCGCGTACCTCCACGCCCTCACCTAAGGCCTGCCTTGCCAGGTCTCGGTACGCCGGGCCCTTAAGCGTTGTCGCTTTCTTAAGCTCCAGGAGCATCTCGCCAGTGCAGGTACGGCGTATACTCCGCACATCGGCGCCTAGGCCTGCCAATTTAGCTTCCCCGCGCATCGCTTTCAAGACCTCGGAGTACTTAGCCGCCTCGGTTTTGACGATGAGGGCCTCTCCGCGGTTACGCTTGCGGGCCACCCGTCGCTTGTCCTTTTCTTTTTTTGTTTTATTTCTCTTTTTCCTCACTTTATTCCAGAGGCCTTCCCTGCCCCATTGGGGTCATCGCTCGTCCCCCTCCTAGCACTGGCATCTATTATACTTCCGTGCTAGTTATGGCTGTTGTTGTCGTTGGGGCCCTGCCGCTCGGACCCCTTTCGGCGCTTGAGACGACTCGCGAGCTGGATGTCGCGCCTTTGGCACTGGGCTTAACACCAGGGCCTCTCTCTTTGCGGCCAGTCGGAGCTGGTCGTGAGGATGGACCCTCAGACCCCGCCGCCACGTTCGCGTAGGTTTGCTTCCCTTCTGGGGCTTCCGAAACGATACGCTTCTTAGAAGCGCCAGGTGCCGTATCGCTCGGGGACTGCCTAGCCCACTTGGATGTCCCCGCCCCCATGGTAGATGGGGTGGACTCTCCGACCGAGATCTGAGTCTGCTTCGAGGCTATATCCCTCGCCCTCTCGGTGGCCGCTAGCCGTGCCAACTCTTTGGCACTTTGCTCGGCTAGGAGCTTGGCCTCCAGCTCTGCCCTCTCCTTACATGCAGCCTGCACTGTCATGCGTAGCCTAAGGAGGCTCAGTTTGAGGTCCTTCGCAATGTTGTTGCGCGATGACGTCAAGTCAATGATCGCGTCCAACTGCTCGGACACCTCCAACACTATAGGAAGGGTTTCCCGCATCCTATCCATGGCCCGGATGAGTTCTGGCCCATCTATGGCCACGCTTAGCTTGGTGACACCTGCCTCCGATGCCGTAGCACTACCGCACGTGTCGCTCACGCCAGATCTCACCGTTTTTCGCGGTGGGGACCTCACTAGGCCGCCTTTTGCGAACGGATTCGCTTTCTCCTGGGTTTTCTTGGTTTCCTCCATTTTGTTGGGTCCCCCTCCAGTCGCTATCCAAACCCACGTGGAGTAGTCGCTATTGTGATCCCATGGTTGTCTATGCAAGCAGGGAGGCCATGCGAGGGTTGGCACGGCCCTTCATGGGGAACCGTATTCAGAGCCGGATCAGCGTAAGACAGGTATAGGTCATCTGAGCCTACTCCCGCCCGACTGGCGATGTCGTGTGGTGGGGAATGGAACATACTGGAGGCCTGCCAAGGTTTTAGTGGGGTGGAGACAACCTGTGCCGTGGGAACCTCGCCATTTCCTGCTCGGTGTCATCCGGCAGTACTGAGGGAGACGACACAGGCGCCAGCCCGAATACAACGGTACCACTCATTATTCCTTTCGCAGCCAGTTGCCATAATTGGGGTTTTACTGGCATCCACCCCAATGCGCCGTACTTAGCGCTCCCTCCATAGTTCGTTTAGCCGTTAAGGGGAGCTTAATGTTTCTAAGGTTATGGACTATTTTTTTTTAAAAAAAAAAAAAGGTGCACCGCGGGGAGGCGAACTACATTCACACCTCAAGTGCACGCGTGTATTTCTTTACAAAGGGAACGGCGAAGCTTGTGACCGAGAATGCAAATCTTTGCTTTAAATGTATGGATTGTCTATCAGACCAGTATTATGGTGGGCAGGAAGATGCGATCTCGGACGCCAAGAGGATAGAGGAAGGGATGAAAACACTCTCGAACTCGATCACTGGCATGCGAGATCAAATGTCTGCCCAAATAGACGACGCGTTGAAAAACGGGATGGAACAGTTGAGACCAAATGTATGTGGGTCTTTTGAGTGAGAAATCCGATGCAATGACAAGTTCAGTTTTGGAAATTAATTCACAGAAATGTTTAGCTGTAATTAATGCTGCCGCGCGCGGTCTGTGACGATGCATTCTGAATCCAATCCGATGCAAATTGGCAAAAAAAACGTAAAATACAAATTAGCGATAATGATGATGTTTTTCAAGACAATGCAACTTTTGCGGATGTAGTCAAAAGACGTAGTGAAAATGTCAATAAACAGAGTTCACAAAATGGTAATAGTAAATTGAATGGTAGTAAACCAAGCAATCGTAAGGCTCGTCCGGTTATTGTGATCAAACCAATTTTTTGACGTAGACTACGTCTTACGGCAAGGGTAGGGTGTCAAATGAAAATCTAAAATATTGGGAGCGTCACGAAAAACCGTACGTTTTGTAGGCGAATAACTCAAATAATCCATGATAGATTTACATGATTTCTTCCTCAATCGGTCGGAAATTTTACCGCGCTCCAATTCAATTGTCAAACATTATTCTCAAACAATAGTAAACTATTGAAAATGACGCAAATATAAGGTGATGTCCTATAATGTCATTTTGCAGAGTAAATTTACCAAATTTCCTATCACAGTTTTCAAATCGAAGCAACGAACGTCTTGCATCATCTTCTTCTTCTTTGTATTAGAGAGGGACTTTAACCAATCATGTCATTCGTCTCTCCATATACGTCTCGCATGCAGCTGAGACCGGTATAAATTGCACACTTAGGAAAAATTTGCCTCATTCGTTTGGCAGCATTGAAGCTGTGCGGAGCTGGTCCCTGGTAGTTGGTCGCAGGCAGCTGGTCGCAGGCAGTTGGTCGCAGCTGCTGCATTCGTCCGGCAGCGGAGCTGGTCGCAGAGGCAGCTGGTAGTCGCGTAGCAGATGGGGGTCGCTTAGCAGCTGGTGGTGGTAAGTACCAAGGCTCTCCCAAATAGCGATCGTCGCGATGAGGTAAATGGCGGATTATGGGGGCGGACAATGGCGTCGGTTTGTGCAAGCCGCTTACGTCATCGTGGCGATTGTTTCACCGCGACTTCGAAAACGTTGCTGTTTGGGGGAAAGCGTCCTTGGGGGCCTGCAGCAGTAGGTGGAAATAATCTGTCCTTTTGAGGACAATAAATTAAAATAAAAGAGTTGTTTATTAAAGAACTAATCTTAAATTTAGTTCGATGCTCGATGGAGGGCGAGCTGTCGGTAAAAATGTTACCCAGCTGGTTGGCGCAATCCATAAATTGATAATCTGTCCTTTTGAGGACAACCAATTTTATTAAAAGAGTTGTTTATACAAGAATTAAACATTAATTTCGTTTGGTTTTTGCTCTTAATATCATGGTGCCGATTCGTTCGCCGCAACTGCAAAAACGCCTCCATGGAGGGCGAGCCGTCGGGAAAATTTTACCCAGCTGGTTGGCGCAACCAACTAATAAATAATCTGTCCTTTTGAGGACAACCAATCCAGTTTTGAGAGTTGTTTATATAAGAATTAAATTAATATTTCGTTCGGTTTGTGCGCCATTTAATCTAGTGCCGATTTGTTCGTCACGACTGCAAAAACGCTACTGTTTGCGGGAGAGCCTCCATGGGAGGCGAGCAGGACAATTCTCCGTCGGTGAAAAAAATTTCCTAGCTGGTTGGCGCAACCCGCGATGAATCAATAAAACACTTCAATTTCTAATTTAAGAGAGTTATTTGAATAAGAGTTAATCTTACATTTCGGTCGATTGGCAGTCATATTGGATTATGCCAAGTCGTTACTAGGCAACTAGGCCGGTTCTTTGATTTATTTTCACCGAAAAATCCTACCAGATACAAATCCATCTTTGCTACTTTCAATTTAATATTCTCAGCTTGAGAGTTTGTTTGATTAGGATTTTCGTTTCAAATTGTCGATTTGCAGCCAGTGGTATTAACAAAACTTGTTTTCCCTTCGTCGCATACCTTAAACCACACAAATTCCCTATCACGGACACCATTTTCGATGTCGAACATGATGGTGCTAAAACTAGTTAAAACTATCATTAATTTAATAATTTTATATTCCCTAACAGATCCTCAACTATCTTCTAGGCCTTAAAGATAGCCCATCGTAAAACATGCAACCGTGGCCGTGTCATCATTTAAATCAAAAGGCCCTTTTCAGGGCCACCAAAGAGTTATAAAGAGTGTACAAGAGAATTTTCCCACATACTGACTTCATAAAACCAAACGGCCCTTTTCAGGGCCACCAAATAATATCTCAAGAGCGTACAATAGAATTTTCTTACATACTGGCTTCAAAACGCTGGTCTAATGTCCCATAAGAGCCGCACCCGTCATATTGTGACTTAAACTGCTTCTATCGGTAAGGGTAAGCGACCGACACGAATAATTGAAACCCTTTTAACGCTAATAATAGCCACACAGAATTTCCCTGACATTATAATGCATCACTTGGTTTAACGTAGTCTACGTCAACCGGTCGTGTCTTGTACACAACCCCACTGATTTTTTTTTTATATTTTTACTAATTGGTTGGTGGAGGGGTTTTTTTTTGTTGTTGTTGTTATTTTTTTGTGTACATTATTGCCTCCCCCTAGGGTTTGGGTGGTCACTCGCATAAGAACTACCACCCTTTACTCTAGGAGGCCTTGTCTTGTTTTTTTGGGGCAAAAACAAAAGACAGCGAACGCTCTCGACCTTGCGTGACTAGGTGAGTATGCATATCGGTGTATCGAGAAACAGAAAAGAAATAAACGGCCTGCGGGAGCAGCGCCCAACCGACAAACTAGTAAAGAGGGTTGCCAACCAGAGATTTTTAATGATTAATATTTGTGTGTATGTCCCTTCGCGAGATGTGGAGATCGATGGCGTTGTCTCCGATGTGAGTCTGACGGTCGAGGACCTGGAAGGAGCTTCTGGTTGTTTCAAGAACTCTTAAGTCGCTCGTGAACTTGTAACTATTCTGGATGTCACAACTACATTCAGCATCGTTGCAAGACGAAAAAAGGTCTATCAACTTTCAGACTCGTTTCGGGTGACCTTTGCCAGTTCTGTTCTCCCAAATTATGTTAAGCTAGATGGAACTTTTTTCCCGGTGCGCCTGTATAGACCGATGGTATATAATTGTACCAACTGCAAAAGACTGGGGCATTCTGCCAGTCATTGCGGCAACAAATTCCGTTGCCGGAAGTGTGGTGAAAACCACACTGAGGATTCTTGCACACAAGCTGTGCAGAAATGTGTTTTTTGTGGTGAGAATCCTCACTCTTTGCAGAAGTGCCCAAGGTACAAATGGCAATCCGATAAAGTGCAGCGTTCCATTACTGGACGCTCCAGGCAGACACATGCAGAAATGCTTAAGTCTGCAACAGCCGCTCAAGAGGATCAAAATGTCCTACCTTTTCTACATAATTCATCTACCAGCTCTTTCCAGCGTCAAAATCATTGCTTATCAAATAACTGCAAAGAATACCGACCTTTGCATAGCTTCAGATTACATTCTTCTTAGAACTATACTAGTCATAGTCAACTCTGGAATTTAGTATCGATTTTCCGTACAATGAATACCCATTATACTGGATAGGGGGACTTCATATGATAATAAAGCGGCTATTTTTTAAGATTTATGTGAAGATTTCAATTTATCTATTTTAAACAGTGGTAAACCAACAAGCATAGAAACTATTCCTGCTCGATAAAGCAGACTCGACCGATATGATAAAATTCAATCTTATGAGAAAATCTCCTGCAGGCATCGCAAAAGGACGCTTGCTAGACCTATTTAACTCCTTACTACAAAACAACATAGTACCACCAGAGAGGAGATACAGGCTCAAAGTAATGGCTATTCAAAAAAGCCTGGTAAACCAGCGTCTGATCATAACCCATACCGTCCGATTGCTATACTTTCGTGCATTAGGAAATTGTTGGAGAAAATGATCCTTCGAAGGCTCGATCACTGGGTCGAATCGAATAACTTGCTATCAAATACACAGTTTGGGGTCCGTAAGAGCAAAGGAACAAATGATTGTCTAGCGCTGCTTTCCTCAGATATTCAACTGGCCTTTGCGCGCAAGGGAGCAACTGGCGTCAGTATTCCTGGACATTAAGGGGGCTTTTGATTCAGTTTCCATTGAAATCCTGTCAGAAAATTTGCAGAGATGTGAACTTCCCGAAATTTTAAATAATTTTTGTACAATTTGTTGTCAGAAAAGCAAATGAACTTTTCACTTGGTCAACTGACAACTTCCAGAACTAGTTACATGGGTCTGCCCCAAGGCTCATGCCTCAGCCCCCTTCTTTATAACTTTAACGTCAAAGATATTGACAATTGTTTGGCAGAACAATGCACGCTAAGACAACTTGCTGACGACAGTGTGGTCTCCTTAAGAGGCTCACATGCCGTTAACATGCAAGGACCATTGCAAATTTCTCTAGATAACCTTCTTGGGCTAGGAGTCTAGGGATCGAATTCTCACCGCAGAAAACTGAACTGGTAGTGTTTACTCGAAAGCGGTATCCGGCCCAGTTGCAGCTTTATCTTTTGGGCAGAAACATTATTGAATCGTTATCCTTCAAATACCTTGGGTCTGGTTTGATTCAAAGTGCACTTGGAATGCCCACATTACGTATTTGAAGCAAAAATGCCGAAAAAGGATCAAATTTCTTCGTTCAATTTGTGGCACATGGTGGGGTGCTTATCCGGGTGACCTCTTAACTCTTTAGAAAACAACTATTTTCTCTGTTCTAGAGTATGGCTCTTTTTGCTTTCTCTCGGCAAAAAAAAAGTCACCTTCTTAAATTGGAATGAATTCAATATCGTTGTCTGCGTATTGCTCTTGGCTGTATGCACTCAACGCATAACATGAGTCTCGAAGTTCTGGTAGGAGTAAAATCCCTCTTGAATCGGTTCTAGGAGCTTTCGCTAAGAATATTAATCAAATGTGGAGTGAAAAACGCATTTGTTATAGAAAATTTTGAAGAAATGTTAGGGCTGAACACACAATCTCGATTTATGAGAATTTACCACCACTACATATCGTCGGATATGTGTCTTCCGTGCTATACTCCAGACCGTGCTCGCTTTACCTTTAGCAATCCACCTTAATCCATTATGATCTTTCCATGAAACAAGCATCTCATGGGATTCCGGATCAACTTCGTTCTATTATTATTCCGCGTATTTTCTTAAAAACCCCCAAACCCCCAATTTCGAAAAAAGATTTTTCACTGATGGGTCTCGCCTCAATGGATCCACTGGCTTCGGTGTCTTCAATGAAAACTCTAGCGCCTTCCACAAACTTCAGGAACCTTGTTCTGTTTATGTTGCTGAGCTAGCAGCAATAAACTTCGCATTGGGGATGATTTCCAACATGCCCGCAGACCATTCATCTTCTCGGACAGCCTCAGTTCGATTGAGGCCCTTCGGTCGATGAAACCTAGTAAACACTCATCTTGTTTCCTTTCAAAACTAAGGGAATAGATGAGTGTACTGGTCGAAAGATCATATTTGATCACTTTTGTATGGATCCCTTCACATTGCTCAATCCCAGGCAATGAGAAAGCGGACTCGCTCGCAAAGGTGGGCGCCCAGGAAGGCGATTTGTATGATAGACGAATTTCACACGATGAATTTTACCATTTAGTACGTCAGAGTACCCTTTAGAGTTGGCAAACCGATTGGGACACCGGAAATCTAGGACGGCTCTTACATTCCATCATTCCTTTTGTTTCATCGAGGCTGTGGTTTAAGGACCTGCACGTAAGCCGTGATTTCATACGCGTGATGAGTAGACTCATGTCCAACCACTATCAGTTAGATGCACACCTCTATCGAATTAACCTCGTGGACAGCAATCTTTGCCTGTGTGGAAACGGTTATGATGACATCGATCACGCAGTCTGGCAATGCACGGATAATTACACCGCCAGAATACGACTTTTGAATACCCTAGAGGCCCAAAGAAGACAACCTTATGTTTCTATGAGAGAAGTGTTGCGATCTCGCGATCTGTGTTATATGCAATCGATGTATGTGTTTCTCCAAATGTCTAGTATAAGAGTTTAATCTGCTTGTGTGTTTTTTTCTTTTCTTTATTTATTAGTTTGTGTTTGCTTTGTTCCGATATCTGAGGAGTCTCATCGTCGCCCAAGGGTAACCGCAACCGACCGAACACATAAAAGGGAGCCCTGACCATACCGCACATCGTTAAAGTGCTGGCGACAACTATCTGATGAGACTAAAGCATCCCATTTCCAAGTTCCTCTGTCCAATCCATCCCAAAAAATGTCACCCCTTTTAACCTCGGGTAAACCGCGAGTAAACGGCCTAAGTTATACTAATGCTAGTATTAAGTCATTCATTATATAAAAAAAACAATGAATTACCGGCTCCGTAAAGCTAACGAAACTGAGCCTGCCAAATAAATGAACTAGTTTTAAAAAACAAAGTGGAAAGAATGTACGAAAATCCACGGTTAATTTACAGCAAGTTTAGTGTGGTAATTGAAGTCGATTTGAGTACTTACAATTGTACAGGGTGCGGCAGAAAATAATGCGAAAATTTTCAAATTTGAGTATTGGGTTAATTCGTGTAGCTAGTGACTAATTTCTTTCGAAAGTGTATTTGTTTATGTTTACTTTCAAGTGCTGCATCCAATTATTCTATTTGTTTTATTGCAAATTCGTCAAAATGTTCGCGAAAGAAGTGATCACCAGTTTGTTGCTCGCCCAGAAGAAGCCGAAAGAGATTGACAAGGTGGTAGGGTGCCATTTGGCAACAGTTTACCGCATAAAAAAGTCCCTGCAGGATGGTCCTAAGCAGCGGAAGCCGGGAAGCGGACGTCCGCGCTTTGCACGCACACCGAACGTGATCAAATCGGTCCGTGCCAAAATTGCTCGCAACCCGGTGCGTTCCATAAAAAAACTAGCAAAGGAAGTCAATATTTCAGAGAAGTCCATGCGGAGAATCATCAAAGAAGACCTGCATGCATCTTCCAGAGCCAGAGTGAAACGCCACTTGATTACGGACCGGGTCAAGGAACTACGAGTGACTCGTTCCAAGAGATTGCTTTCCTTGTTGAAGAAGGAAAAAATGATAATCCTGTTCTCCGACGAAAAGCTTTCAGCATCGATGCTGTGGCCAACAGCCGTGCACGGACCGGTTCGTTTCACCGCAGAAAATGGAGAACGTTCCGGAAAAAGTGAAATTCAAATTTCAAACCAAATATCCGGCTGGTGTCATGATGTTTGGCTTGGTGGCGTCCAACGGTTTGAAAATGCCGCCTGTTTTCATTGATGCTGGAGTTAAAATCAATACCGAATCAATGTATATCGGTATTTTAAAGGACCAAGTGCTTCCTGGGTGAAGGCCAACTTCTCCGAGGACCAAAACGTTGTCCTACAGCAGGATGGAGCGCCGTGTCACACGTCCAATCGAACCCAACAATGGTTGAACGATAACATGAAGTTTTGGCCGAAGGATTTGTGGCCCCTAGCAGTCCAGATCTTAATCCGTTGGATTATTCGATTTGGGCATATGTTGAAGCACGAGCCTGCAAAACATCACACCCTAGTGTGAAAACCCCGAAGTCAACCATAACACGCACATGGCAGTCAATGTCGGAGGACTACGTCCGAAAGGCATGCTCTGGCTTCCGGCGTCGGCTCGAGGATGTTATTAATAAAAATGGAGGACACATTGAATAAATTTGTTTAAAAGGACTTTATAAAGATAACTGCACTCGAAAATGTTGATATTATTGCTTGAATTAGTTGAAAATGGGATTTGAAAGAAATAGAACAAATTTTCGCATTATTTTCTGCCGCACCCTGTAAGCAAAAAAATGCTTTTTACCCCCCACCAAAGAACACACGAGACACAAAACCCCTCCCACACAAAAACACCACACCCAGGACTAATAATTTATAAAAAAAAGAAAAAAAAAAAAATGACACAACCACCACCAATCCTATACAAAACAAAAGAAAAGAACATACATCACAAAAAACAAACACACCACCCACCAAAAAGAATAAATTTATTTTTTTTATTTTAATATGCGGTGCCACAACCAACCACCAGACTTGATAAAAAGACACTTTCTTTTTTTTATTACAAACACACCCCCAGAAACCTGTACCATCTCCCCCCATAAACTGTTGCTTTTTCTCACCTCACACACACCCGGCGTTGTTTTCCCCAAAAACCAGTTCAATCATTCCCCCTGGCAAAAAATGGGTAATTATGGTTTTTTTTTCCATCCCCCCCGTTCCAGTGACCGGCGTTTTATTGAAATTTTAGAGGGCTGGCTTGAGGTATTTTTTGATTCGAGTAAATCTTTGGCGTGAGAGGTATGGATGTTAACCACTACGCCGGGGTCGCCCCCTTTGATTATTCCATGATGTTTGTGGAATTGATTTGTCAATTGCTTTTCTCAACAAAAATATGGAAAATATGAGATTGACTACGCCTAAGAAGCATCAGAGTAGAATGCTTGTTTGTTAAGCAATCCACCAAATTTGACATGGTTTCTGAATTTGTCTGAGTTTCCCGAATATTCGATATTCTTCAAAACTACTAATTTCAATAAAATAATCAGATATATTTGCAGCTAAGAATTTTACTTCTATTTTATATTTCAGTACTACCTTTGAATCCTCAAGTATCTCAAAACTCCAAATGTATTTAATGAAGCTAGACCGTCATAAACTGTAAACCAAAGCAACTCTCTCGGATTTTCTTTTTTCCAAAATAGGCATCAATTACGAAAACGAACAATACACGGCGCCGTTTGAACTTTGACTCGGACTCTAGCTATTCATCCATCGAATCCCCCAACCACCCACATGGACACCTTGTTGGTGAACCCCGGAGAAGAAGAAAAAAAACCCGCATACATTCCATAGCTCGGCGTTCATTATCCCAGTCCAAAGGTCATACCAATTTCACAAAGCAGCAATATCAATTTCAAAACCCCAAAATGA